>JAUMHO010009068.1:0-11871 GCA_032360965.1 Ulva armoricana | reverse complement strand
CGTGAACCTCGGACCGAACTCCGAGTTGAATTTCGAAAGCTTCAAGTACAACAGCAACACCGATCGCCAGTCAGTCTACAACTTAATGAAGGGCCAGCTTCGCAGTATTGTGAAAAACAAGGCCAAAGATGGCGACATTCAGTTCAAAACTCCTCAGGCCGTCATGGGCATTCGCGGCACTGAGCTCTTAGTGAACCACCAGGTCATCGGGAAAATTGATGTGAGCGAGTTTGCTCTTCTCTCTGGTCGAGCCGATGTGAAAGATGCGCAAGGAGAGCAGCATGCCCTCGTCAAGAATGACCGCTTGATCTTGATTGGAGAGGAGCAGCCTCGCCAAAAGAGGCTCCCCTTAAATAAAGTCGAAATTGATATCATGAATAACGACGAAGAATTTCTTCCTTATTCACCTCTTGCGGCGATGGATAACGGCACAACAGGAACTGGCGCAGGCACAGGAACAGGCTCGACGACTTCCTCCATCGGAGAAGCCGTTACCACGACTCCTCGCAAAAGCACGACGCAGAATCTTGAGAAGCTCAACGAACAACTACGCGAAAACCTCAAACGCAAACGCTAGGAACTTCTATGAAATACCTGATCGCCCTCGCCTTCTCTTTTAATGCCTTCGCTACGTCAGTGATGATTGAAACGAATAAGGGTAACATCGAAATCGAGCTTGATGACGTTCACGCTCCGGTGACCGTAGAAAACTTCCTGAGCTATGTGGACGCCGGCTTCTTCACCCAAACCCTCTTTCATCGCACGATCAAAAATTTCGTGATTCAAGGCGGCGGTCTTAATCTTGATATGACCGAGAAACCCACGGGGGCCCCGATCCGCAACGAAGCCACCAATGGCCTGAGCAATCTGCGCGGCACCATCGCCATGGCCCGCACCAATGTGATCGATAGCGCGACATCACAGTTCTACATCAACACGGTTGATAACGTTCGTCTCAATCACCAACCAGGTAATCCTGCGCGCTACGGCTATGCTGTATTCGGGAAAGTCACACGCGGACTAGAAGTGGTGGATGCCATTCAAAATGTTCCTACTCATACCGTTGGCGAATACGAAGACACACCGGTTGAGCAGGTCGTGATCTTCTCGATCACTCGCCTTTAGGCGACGGAACTCCTTCGAGTCAATTCTTCAACACATTAACTACTTGTGAGCTTCACAACAATCGAAGCGCCATGCGCCTAAGATAGTGGAGGCCCATATCTTACAAGGAGTTTTTATGCGCTACTTCAGGATCACCCTCTTCGCTATCTGTGCCATCACACTCTTTACCGGTGCCAACAAGAAAGCCGTCATGAACGACTCCTCTATTGTCCAAATCATCAAAGTCGCAAACTTAAGCGAGCTTGATCTTGCACGCTTGGCCAAAAACAAGAGTGAGAATCGAATCATTGAAATCTTCGCAAAAAAAATTATCAGCGAACAATCCGTCGACCTCAGCCAACTCCATAGTCTGGTGAGAAATAAGAGCATCCACTTTACCGACAGCAACCTCAGTAAAGACATTGAGATGCGGGGAATGGCTCGGTTTGATCAGCTCGAAGTTCTGAAAGGAAAATCTTTTGATAAGGCCTACATCGATACGGTCGTGGCGGTGTACATCAATATGCAAAACGAGATCGACCACTTGATACCAGTGGCGACAGATTCAGATATCGAGAAAATGCTGCTTAAAACGAAGGAGGACACTGCAAAGCTACTCGAGCAGGCCCAGGTCATCCAGGCGGACTTTAACGACTAGGGACCAAAAGTAGCTTTGAACCAACCCCAGGCCGACTTCCCCACCAACTTGGTCTCATTGGAAGGATCGATCACATAGAAGCTAGGTGGATCTACGACGGCGTACTCCATCCCCAGGATGTCGTCCTGGTCAACGATGACACCCTCACCGACTTTCTTCGCCTTCTCGGTATTTTCTTCTGCGGTCTTTCCACGACCGACGATGACCTGGATGCCGTACTCCGAGTGCTTCTTGGCGCGCTCCATGTACTTCTGCAGCTCAGGCAAGATCTCATTGGTGCCATGGGACTTCGGTACCAGATACGCCACACCACAGAGCTTCTTTCCCTTGCATTGACCTTCTTTAAAAAAATCCGTGGGAGTGGTCTCCCATTGCAAGACGCTCACAAGCTTATCCCGCGAGATAAAAAGACCAATCACAACAACAAGAATGGCAAACGCGTTAAACTTCATAAGATAATTTTATGACCACATTGAGTCCAAGGGAAGAAAATTTGAGATATGTAGACTGTGTGAACGCAACCTGACATCCGTCATGTAATGATCCCCCAGCTAGAATCTCTCGGCGCAAGAATGGCCATGAAAGCGCTGCCAACACACCGTTACTCGTGGCAATCTTGAAACTAATATCTGGTGCCGAAATTAAACAATGTATTACATGGCCACTGTAAGAATATAGCGTATAAAGACCCTGCACCTCGACCTACCTCTTAATGCTCTCCAAGGACATAATGGACCACCCGAAGAATACCGCCAAGGATTCCATTCTCGTGATTGACGATAGTCCTGAGATGCTCATCGTCGATCGTATTGTCCTCGAGTCAGAAGGCTACCAAGTTTTCACATCCACCAGCGGCAACGAGGCCCTCGAAGTTCTCTCGCAAATGGAGAACCCAGCTCTCATCCTGCTCGACTACCAGATGAAAGACATGAACGGCGGAGATTTCCTTCTGCAGCTCGAAAAGAACCGGCCGGATCTGGTCAGAAAAGTACCTGTCGTTTTTCACACCGGGATGGATCGTCTCCCAAAAAGCAAAGCGGCCGGCTGTATCCCAAAAGTGTCCGACATCTCGGTCTTCTTGCATGAAGTTCAGCGCTTCATCCAATTAGGTCATCAACTCCCCAGTAACCACTAGGTCATTATTGTATGCGTGCTGATAACAAAACCAAGGCACGAGAGAGCAAGGAATTTCCCGTTGTCGCCATAGGCGCCTCCGCTGGTGGCCTGGAAGCCTTTCTGCAATTCATCGCGAAAGTACCCGTTGATTCGGGGATGGCCCTCATCTTTGTCCAGCACCTCGACCCCACGCATGAGAGCCTTGGCGTGGAGATCATCAGCAAAGCGACGAAGATGAAAACCGTTGAAGCGGCAGACGGGATGAAGATTGTGACCAACACGCTTTACATCAAACCGCCGAATTGCAGTCTCCAGATAGAAGGAGATCTCTTAAAGATCACCCCAAGGGTCGGAACCGCAGTTCATCTCACCATCGACTATTTTTTCGCATCTCTCGCCAAAGAGATGAAGGGCCGCGCCATCGGAATCGTCCTCTCCGGAAACGGGAACGACGGGACCCATGGCCTCAAACTTATTCGTGCAGAGGGTGGCGCCACATTTGTGCAAGATCCCGCCACGGCAAAATACGATAGCATGCCCAATCACGCCATCGAATCCGGCATGGCCGATTTCATCCTCGCGCCTGAAAACATGGCCCAGGAGCTGATGGGACTGGCGGCCTCACCCCACTTCCCCGTTCCAGTGATCGAAACGAGCGCTCCGGCAGAAGAACATCCACACAACGAGCTCGCCGATATCTTTAGCAAAATCAAGAACGTCACCAGTGTGGACTTTTCTCAATATAAAAGCGCCACGATCCAGCGTCGCATCCACCGCCGCATGATTGTCCAGAGAACGAAAGACTTTGAGAGCTACAACAATTACCTCGAAACTCATCCCGAAGAAGTAAAATTCCTCTACGACGACATCCTCATCAACGTCACAGAGTTCTTTCGTGACCCCAGCGCCTACGATGCCTTAAAAAAACATGTCTTCTCCCACATGTCAGGAGATGAGCACCTCCAGTCCCCTTTACGAATCTGGGTGGCCGGCTGCTCCACCGGCGAGGAAGTCTATTCCTTGGCCATTGCCATCGTGGAATATCTTGAGTCGGTGAACGACCACAAGCAGATCCAAATTTTTGCCACCGACATCAGTGAGCGCGCCATTCGAATAGCTCGGCAGGCAAATTATCCGAAGATCATTGAAAAGAATGTCTCGAAGCTGCGACTCGAAAAGTTCTTTGAAAAGCATGCTGACGGTTATCGGGTCAATAAGTCGATACGCGATCTATGCCTGTTCTCGAAGCATGACATGACCAGTGATCCTCCCTTCGCAAAACTCGACCTCATCACCTGCCGAAATGTCTTAATTTATTTCTCGCTGCCGTTGCAAAAAAGAGTTATGCCGATCTTCCACTATGCGCTCAGGCCTGGCGGATTTTTGTGGCTTGGAAAATCCGAGACACACGGAGTTTTCGCGAACCTCTTTGAGGCCGAGAGTAAAGCTCATCGTATCTACTCGAAGAAAAACGTCCCCTCCCGAATGAGCTTTATCTTCCCTCCGAAACACACCAACACAATCGCGCCACCGACATACGGACGCAAAACGGCCTTGATCGAGGAAACCAAGAGCGGCCTAGATTTCCAGAGAGATGCGGACAAAATCGTCCTGAGCCAGTACTCCTCACCAAGCGTCATCATCAATGCGGAACTTGATATCCTTCAATTCCGTGGCCGCTGCGTACCGTTCCTTGAACCCTCTATGGGTCAACCTAGCAATAACCTGCTTAAAATGGCACGACCGGAACTTCAGGCCGGTCTGCGACTTGTCATCAAAGCAGTCCAAAAAGAGAACAAGAGCGCACGGCGTGATGGACTGCACTTCACGATCGATGGGAAACAGACGAATCTCAGCATTGAGATAATTCCCACCAACCCACTGGCAAATCCTAAAGAACGCACATTCCTCGTCATCTTTGATGCTCGAAGCGATGAACCAAATGCTGAATCAAGGCCAAAAGGGAATGTTAGCAAACAGCAGCAGGTCGTGGACCAAGAGATTGCGATCCTTGCGAATGAACTCGCTGAGGCGAAAGAATCTCAGCTTGCTCTTATTGAAGAATATGATGCGAGTCAAGAAGAACTCACCTCCTCCAACGAAGAGCTCCAGAGCACCAACGAAGAATTACAGAGCACCAACGAAGAGCTGGAGACCGCAAAAGAAGAACTCCAGTCCACAAACGAAGAGCTCACGACCGTCAACGAAGAGCTGCAGATCAGAAATAATGATCTCACCATCCTGGGAAGCGATCTGAGCAATCTTCTGTCTTCTACCGAGATCCCCATCCTCATGGTGGCCAACGATGGGAAGATCCGTCGTTTTACCCCTGAGGCAAAGGAAGCCTTTAATCTAATCTCCACGGACATCGGGAGACCAATCAGCGACATCAAATCAAACTTCGACTTAGACCTGGTTGTGCTCATTGCCGAAGTCGCCGAGACGTTGTTGGCAAAAAAGATCGAAGTCCAAGATAAAACAGGAGCGTGGCGCCAGCTCCAGATCAGGCCGTACAAGACACTCGAAAATAAAATTGATGGCGTGAGCATCGCCTTGCTCGACATCGATCAAATCAAACAGAATGAAGAAACCTCCAAGCAATCCCTTGACCACATCAAATCCATCGCCGACTCCGTGCCGCTTCCCTTCGTTGTGCTGGGAAATGATTTCAAGATACGATCGGCCAACCATTCGTTCTATCGCTACTTCCACATTCCCACCAACGCCACCGGCAAGGATTTCTTCTCGCTGATGGATTTTCCAAATAGCTATCAGCAGACCCTTAAAACTTTAATTAGTAAAAAACTCGCCACAAACACACCTTTTACGGACTATGAGATCAGCTACAAATTTCCACCGACGGGGCTGCGAAAAATGCTCCTCTCGGGAGGAAAAGTGAAATGGATTGGCGACGAACCGGAAGCCGTCTTGGTCAGTTTCATGGATATCACCGAACGAAGCCGTCTCGAAAACGAACTCACGCGTCTCCTCGTGCGAGAGCGAGAAGCGCGCAGCGAAGCCGAGAAGGCCAATCGCTCTAAAGATGTGTTCCTCGCGACTCTTTCACATGAGCTAAGAACTCCGCTGTCTGCGATCCTTACCTGGTCACAGCTCATCGGCTCCGATCGCATCGACGCCTCGACAACCAAGCAGGGTGCTGCCGTGATTGAGCAAAGTGCGAAAGCGCAAAGTCAGCTCATCGACGACTTACTAGATATCTCACGCATCATCTCCGGAAAACTTGCGCTGAACATTAAAAACGTGAGCCCATCCGCAGTCATCCGCGCTGCGGTTGATTCCGTGCGACCGCTCATTGAGAAAAAAGGGCTCCAGCTCGAAATTATCTCCCAACCGGAGAAGGGATTGATCCTGGCGGATCCGTTGCGCTTGCAGCAAGTTATCTGGAACCTTCTCACCAATGCCATCAAGTTTTCCAGCAAAGATGGTAAAATAGAGATCCGTCTTGAGTATGGCTTCGAACAAGCACGCCACTTCGCCCAGATAAAAGTGGTCGACCATGGCAAGGGAATCCCAGCGGAGTTCTTGCCGCATGTGTTTAATCGTTTTAGCCAAGCCGACAGCGCCTCGACGCGGGTCCATGGTGGTCTAGGTCTTGGGCTTTCTATCGTTCGCAATCTGGTGGAGCTACAAGGCGGAACCGTCAATGCTGAAAACGCAAAGGAAGGGAGCGGGGCGATTATGAGCGTGATTTTTCCCGTCATCCCGGCGGTCGGAGACATCATGTCGACCACGGAGTCGCAGAGCACAGATCAACTATCGGATGAGCAGGCCTCGCCATGCTTGGATGGGATTCAAATTCTCTTCGTAGAAGACAATGACAACACCAGAGAGGCCTTGGTGATTTACCTCAAGTCGTTCGGTGCCATTGTGAAGGCCGTGGATTCGGTGAAGGCGGCGCTCAAAGTTTTCCAAGACTTCAAACCAGATATCCTTATCAGTGACATCGCGATGCCAAACGAAGACGGCTATTCCCTCATCAGGAAAGTTCGCAAATTTTCCGTCGAAAAAGGTGGCAAAGTCCCTGCCATCGCTCTGACGGCCTATGCGACTGCTGAGGATTCCGAGTTCGCCATCGCCGAGGGATTCAATGCCCACGTGGCGAAGCCCGTAGAAGCAGTGGTCCTCGCTCGCGTTATTCTACAAACGCGCAAGGACGTTCTCGCCAGCAACTTCCCCATGCTCACCATCATCGAGAAGCATGAGAAGAAGTGAGGTGTGTAAGTTCGTGCACGTTCTCTAGACGACAACGCAGGGTTTTTGCCATTAAGAATGGTGTTTCATGAGAGAGGTCAACTTCTCAAGGAGATGCTTATGAAAATGGTGCTCATGATTATAGTTTGCCTCCTCTCTCTGGAAGCTTCGGCGACCTACCTCAAGACGGGGCTCGCAGGCGTTGATATCTCACCAAACCCCGCAGAGGACGTCATGGTCATGGCAACCTCGGGTGATGTTCTTTGGGCCCCCTCACGAAATGTGACACTCATCTCAACACTTAAGATGGCCATCAAAACTCAGCAGATGATTGGGCTTGAGGTGAATGCAAAGAACACGATCCTCAGTGCGAAGCTCTCCTCAGAAAAAGTTTCATCCGTGGCCATCGAAGAATGGCTAAAGGATTCCTCTGTCGAAGACTACGTGCCTACGCGGTTTTTAACGATGCAAGAAATCACACAGGCCTTCGCGACCATGGACCGAGGCACCCGCAGCAGCTCTCAGTGCTACAACCGCGCCTACGTCTGGGGTCATGATCTCTGGCGAGATCGTGGAGTGAATTCCATGAAGATTTTTCTTTTCTTCACGACAAAGTACATTCGCGAGTTTCGCTACGACTGGTGGTTCCATGTTTCGCCATTGAGCTATGTCGCAGAAGAAGAGTACGTCATGGATCGCCTCTTCACCAAGACTCCTCTACGCCCCCAGACGTGGACAAACATCTTCATGCAAAACAACTCCGTCTGCAAATCGGTGACGAACTATTTCGATTATCACAAAGACGATCCGATAGAGTACTGTTTCCTCCTTCGTTCCACGATGTTCTACCTCGGCCCTTCCGCGCTTAAACGTCGAGACGAGGGATATGAAAAAACGGAATATCATCGGGCCACGCTGCGCGCGGCCCGACAGCAAGCTTTCTATTAAGCTATGAATTCAGCAAGAGACACCTCTTGCTGAAAGT
The DNA here is from genome assembly GCA_032360965.1 of Ulva armoricana. Classification (NCBI taxonomy): domain Eukaryota; kingdom Viridiplantae; phylum Chlorophyta; class Ulvophyceae; order Ulvales; family Ulvaceae; genus Ulva; species Ulva armoricana. Next base: position 3,796 of record JAUMHO010009068.1, on the reverse strand, counting down.
TCTTTTCCAAGTACTTCACGACGACACTCTGCCTTTCCTGCTCCTTCTTTCCAACGATGACTAAGGCATGAACCATCTCATCATAAGATCGTTTGAGCTTTTCTTTCAAAGGACGCTCGCTCAGATCGGCTTCAACTCTAAGTCCTTTCTTCCTCAACAATTCTAAGACCTCTCCGCCATAAGCAACCGCCTCACCGGAAACACTGATGACCTTAAACTGAATGGGATGCATCCACAGAGGCAAGTGTTTGCCGTAGTTTTCGAGCAAGATCCCCACAAATCTTTCCAAAGAGCCAAAAATCGCTCGGTGAAGCATGAAAGGGACTTTGCGCTGCCCTTTCTCATCGAAGTAGTGAACGTCAAAGCGCGCCGGGAGATTGAAATCGAGCTGTATGGAGGAGCACTGCCAGGAGCGGCCATGGACGTCCTTGATGTGGACATCCAACGAAGGCCCATAGAACTTGGCTTCACCAGGGCATTTGAGAACGGCCAGCCCGCTTTCTATTAAGGCCTGCTCGAGCTTGCTTTCAGCGAATTCCCAATCTTCGTCACTGCCGAGGTACTTCTTCTCACCAACTCCGCGTAGTGAGAGTTCAAAGTGATAGTCCTTGAGACCGCACTTCTGCATGATCAGATGAATGAGCCCAATAATGCCTTTGATTTCAGAAAGCAGATCGTCTCCACTGCAAAAGATGTGCGCATCGTCTTGCACAAAAGAACGTACCCGCATGAGACCATGGAGCGAGCCCGAATTCTCATTACGATGAACATGCCCTAGCTCACATAGCCTAAGCGGGAGTTCGGCGTGAGAGCGCTTCTTTTGATTAAAGACCAGAATCGCCCCGGGGCAGCTCATCGGCTTAATGGCATAGTCGCGCTTATCCACCGAAGAGAAGAACATGTTCTCTTCAAAGTAGTCGCAGTGGCCGGACTTCTTCCACAACTCCTTGTCCATGAGTTGCGGGCTTTGAATCTCTTTATAACCATGCATACTATGAAGCTTGCGCCAGAAATCGATCAGCGCATTCTTAATGCGTAAACCACCTTCATGCCAAACCGGAAACCCCGGTGCTTCTTCAAAAAATGAAAATAGATCGTACTTCGCCCCGAGAACTCGATGATCGAATTCGTGTAACATAAAAAACCTCATCGTAGAGATGTGTATATTAAAAACTATGTGTTGTGGGTGACCCAAGGAGGGTCAAAAAAAGGATGACCCCTACGGGGTGGTGGTGGCGAGGCGGATGATGTGGAGAGAGAACAAATTCATCATGCGAAGAGCTTAGCACACTTTCGAAATGGTGTCAGCTACCTTTTCCGCACTTCACCATATCTACGCTTGACGAAAATTCATTCGTGAGGAAAAAGTATACATGAGCGATTTTCCTTATCTCCACGGATTCTCTGAAAAAGAACAACAACGTCTGCGCGATCAGGCGACCTTCTTGGAGTGGATCGTCTACCAGGATGTGAATCTCTCAGCGGCAAAGAGTCTGCTCGAGGTCGGATGCGGCGTCGGCGCCCAGACGGAGATCTTGCTACGTCGCTTTCCTCATGTTCATGTCACGGCCATTGATCTCAACCCCGTACAGCTCGGGGCCGCGCAAAAATATCTGCAGTCTCTCCCTGGGCTCAATGGTCGCTGGGACCTGCAGCAGATGTCCGGTTCGGCACTCACATTTAGTCCACAGAGCTTTGATGCTTCATTCCTCTGCTGGATTCTTGAACACGTGCCGGCACCAGCAGAAATCCTCGCTGAAGTGAAACGCGTGCTTCGTCCTGATGGAGAGATATTCATTACAGAAGTGATGAACTCGTCTTTTTTCTTAGACCCCTACTCACCGAATGTGTGGAAGTACTGGACGGCGCTGAACGATTATCAGTTCGATCAAGCAGGAGATCCCTTTGTCGGCGTGAAGCTCGGCAATCTACTGAAGTCGACCGGCTTTCACGATATTCAGACAACCGTAAAGACCATGCACTTTGATAATCGCAACGCCGATCAAAGAAAATCGGCCATTGAGTATTGGACCGAGCTCATGCTCTCTGCAGCGGACTCGCTCCTGGCTTCACAATACATCGATGAAGAAATTTTAGAAGGCACGAAGAACGAGCTCGCGGCCGTGGCGCTTGATCCTAATGCGGTCTTCTTCTATTCGTTCATGCAGGCACGAGCAAAGGCCTAAATCTAACTAGAAAATGTAGTCGACCTCGAGGCCGTAGATGAACTTCGTGTAGGCGAAGTTGTCGGTGTCTTTGGAACTGTACTTCTGATAGTCGCCCTTGGCACTCACACGCCAACCCCGCGCTGGACTGTTTGAGAGACGCACGCTGGGGTTCAGCATTGTCTCAAAACCACGGTTGTCACGGTCGTTGATCGGATCCGTGAGTGTGAGGCCCAGTCCCACTGACGGTGTCACCCACCCTTTCCAGCTCTGACCGAAGTAATCTGCACGTAGCAAAAGAGAGTCTGTGTCGAAGGCACTGCTGTTAACCCGCGTCCGATCATAGCTCACCATGGCGACAAGAAAGTGCTGCTGAAGTTTGACCAATTGCTCGGCGACAAGACTGGTGGTCTTCGAGTCCGAACTCGCGATGTAGCTCTCGAGCTGCTTGTGGCGCAGTCGGATCGTCGAATCGCCGAAGTCGAAGTAGCGAAAGCTCTCGCCGAGACTCAGGGAGTGCGTGCGTGCACTGAACTCCAGTTTCTCCTTCGAGTTCACGTCGCGCTTGATGTCGGCGTACTCATAATCGAAGAGCGTCGTCGCGGCCTTGCCAAGGAGCTTATGCTCGTGGCTCACGTTCAGCATCGGCGAGAAGAGTTGGTTGTCGTTGCGGTAGATCTCCGGCACGCGGTTAAAGTAGCGTGTGCGATTGAAGCGCACGCCTGGCGCGAAGCTTAGATAGTTCCGATGATAAAAAGTGTAGCGCCCGAAGACGTCGCTCTTCGAATAGATCGAAGCCTGCCGTGACTTTGATACGGTCGTTCCCGCCGGAGAGAACGTGACGTTACTATCTTGGGAGAATTCCTGGCTAAACTTCAGCAGGTAGCGCGGCTCCGTGGTGGGCTTCCCGTTGATGAGTTCGTAGATCGCAAGACGATGCTCTTGCTTGAGCTTGCGGATCTTCTGCTGGATGACGGGTGCAAGCTCAGAATGGGGTTCCCGCGAGAGCGCGGTCTCGTACTGCGGAATCACGATTCGCTCGACGAGCTTCGTCTGGTGGGGCTTCCCCTTCGCATCGTCATGGTAGAGATCGCCGATCAAGACGTCTGCCGCCTGCTGCACATCCTTGGCTTCGATGTCATTGGAGCTATTCACTTGCTGGAGGTACTCGATGGCCTTGTTGCGTTCACCCATCTCCTTCGCGATAGTTCCGAGGTAGTAGAGCGAGACGGCGGGCTTGAAGTTTTCCTTGAGCGAGAGCTCAAACTCGCGGCGCGCCTCGGGCCATTTTTCCAGCGCAAACAGTGTCTGTGCGAACTCGTAGTGGTAATCCTTGGCGCGGTAGCCGTACTCGCTCGCCTTGGCGAAGCTCGCGGCTGCGCTAGTATACTGCTGCTGCTTCTTCTGGCACATGGCCTGCCAATACGCGACGACGCCGCGGAGTTCGCCTTCGAGGTGGGAAGCCTCTAGCTGCGCCAATACGGCGAGTGCTTTCTGAAACTTCCCCGTCACGTAGAGAGCACTGGCCTCTTTCACGAGGACTCCCGTCGCACCATCGACGGACTGGGGCGAGAGCTGCGCGAAGGCAGATGAAGCAAGCAAGAGGAGAACACAAAAAAATGACGTCCTCA
>JAUMHO010009047.1:0-11884 GCA_032360965.1 Ulva armoricana | reverse complement strand
GCAAACCACAGACACCCTTACACAAACAGAGCCGGCCCTGGAATCCAGCTCGCCCCAGAGCCATGCATGCACCCCCCCGCCGTCGCTAGACAAGCGCGTCACGGGCCACCCACCCATGACGGTCTTTGCAAAGACCGAATTCGCTGGGGGTCGTTTGACAGGGGGTCAAACACCAGTGCGGGTGAGGGCGGGCAGGTCAGAATCCGGGATCGTGGAGATTGGGAAAGGGGAGGGAGGGGGAGGCTGGCAGCGTGAGGTGGTGTATTTGGTGACTGCGCTTGCAATTGGCGTGGCTACGAGGAGCCTGGCACGGTGCTGCGAAATTGTGCCCAGACCTCGAGACCAACAATGACCACCATGCCGTGGAGAACCCCCGAAGTCAACAAGTTTGCTTCGGAAATGCACCGTACCTGCACGGCCAAGTACCTGTGAATCAGCAAGCTGATCCAAACTGCGCCGGCCGTCGATTGTTATGAGCACGAGTGGAAGATCCTGGGCAGTTGATGCATCTGCAGCACTTTCCTGACTCCGCAATACCGCTGCAAAGTTGGTATGAATCAGTAGTGGTGGCTCAATATGGTGTCTCCGACTCTCCGAGGACGCAGGCAGCCGTGGCAGAGTAGCAGAGTGCACACATGCACGTGGAAATCTCGCGCGCACATCTAGATTCAGCATGGAAATATACGTGCGTAGCTCTGGTGTCAACCTTGCATTGACGTGGACTCGCGGGGCTTAGGCATCCCTTCACGCGGCCGCACATGAAAGAGCGTATGCACAGCGCGTCGCGGACACGCAACAGTGCGAGCGAAGCGTTGGCCCGTACGATACAAGCTTCTACAAGCCTATCTTTTGAGCCTATTTCGGCTCTCGTACGAGCTCGCCTGGTCAGCATCGCCTTGTGAGGTCGCCCCGTGTATGTCGACAGCCTCCCGGGATGATTGGGAATCACGTTCGTTATCACTCGATTGAGTTCCTCACATTGCACGATGTAGCTCTGGGGCGAGCTGGCTGATGGGATGGTGCGGGCAGAGAACATGGCAAGCGCTGTTGCTGTTACAGCTGTGGCCGCTGTCGTGTTCAAGGGCAAGCACTACATGCCTCTGCAACCTTTCTACGTGGTACATCCTTGCAAACGCTGCTCATGCTCGTGGAGATTGCCTGTTCTGGAACGTGTGCTTGCAATCCGTTGCCAGGTGCGATGAAAGGTGATGATCATATCTTGATTATCCCAACTCTCCACAGAATCCTACCAGAGCACTTGCCGGCAGAAGCATGGCACAGTGCTACGTCCTGGGCTGCTGCCAAGAAAATCAGTGGACATCAGGTATCATGCCAGACCTGGACAGCTACCTGGACCGACCAGGCCATCGACCACAGCACAGCCACAACCAGCGTGATTGTGAGGGACAATGTATCCATGCTGTTGGCGAGGTGTCCTGAAGCTGGCTGAAACGGAACGTCCATAAACTGTGTTCCCGATATACACACTGGCAGTCCGGAGTAACAGCGCCAGACCCAAACGGGCCCCGGCCACAGAATTCCTACAGGTAAGGGTGGACAAAGGGGATGGGGGAACCACATCTATTGGATCGGGGGAGGGTGGGAGGGGGACTGCATCCATAAAACTGTCGTACGGTTGGGGGCAGAGAGTCGTTGTCTTTTTTTCTTTCTTTTTTTTTTTAGGCAGAGGGCAAGGTGCAACACCAGTGAGCCAGGCCTGAGGAAGAACCAGTCTGGGAGGCTGACGCACTGTTGGAACACCGCACGTCCGAGGAGGCCGGTAAGGAGTCCAACAAGGACACAACACACACAGACGGCGCAAATAGAAAAGCAGCTACAACAGCACCACAGCAGTGACATAGCCGCGATGTAGTCATCTCCTCCAGCACAAGGACTGGGTTGAGGAGGAAGGGGATTGGGTACACCGTTGCAACATCAGTGCAGCTGCCACCAGCTGGGAATGCATGATCGACAACAGCACGTGCTGCCGGGGTGACAGTGGTGGCACACAAAAGGTCACGGCGGAGACACTGGAGCCCCTGCATGGAGTGTGACACATGTGAACGGCGTTACGGGGTACTCAGTGTGGCGCCGTTGATCCACGGAGTGGTCGGCGTCAAAATCAACCGGGAGGTCATAAACCCGGGTGTGGCACAGGCGACATGTATCGCGGCATCCCGGAAGGCCGTACGAGAATCCATGGCCATGCAGGAGATGTGAGGGCCGCAGTGACATTATCGGTCGGACTACAGCAGAGGGAGCTGCAAAGTAGGGTGCACAACGGAAGTCAGTGAGCAGCAGCCCACGCGCTTTCAGGGTACGCATTGTCGTAGCCAAACGGCAAAGCTTGTGTAAGGGTCCATCATGAGGTAGATGGGCGGCGTATCGGGCCCCGTGACCCACATGTGTGTACACCCCATGGGAGAAGTGCCGTACAGCGGATGCCGCACGGACAGCAGCGTTGCTGAGGGGCCGCGCACTTGCCGCGGGTGCCTGGTAGCACTTCAGATCAGCACTGTGTGTGGTGGTTTGTCACAAAAGAGTAAACGGGCGTAAGAGTAAACTGTATGTGGTGGTTGATCTTAGTCATGGGCCCAATGTCACACTAGAACAGTACTAGTATGACACCTCACGACACCCTCACTAAGTCACGACTGAACTGCATTCCACAACACCGGCAGAGGAGGTTGGGAAGGGGTGGCAGTAGACCCCTGCCAGCTGTTGCACCGCCTGCGTTGACCACTTTGTGCTGCGGCAAGGTCAGTGCCAGGTGAGTGCGTCAGCATGTAATCCATGCTCGGTGTGGCTGCCCCGGTGGACGGCCGTGCTGTGCGGTGTGCGTGTACGAAGGACGTCCTACAGCACAACAGAGGCATGGCATCGGGCATCACCAAATTCCTGCATCACTCAGGGCACTGGGTTGGGACCCCAGACGCAGCAGCTAGGCACATGGTCCACTGCAGCCATGGGTGCGACCCATTGCCTGTGTGTGAGTTACCAGGAACTCGCTGCAGCTGAACACTGCTGGACCTCGGGCCATGCTGAGGTGCATGGTCTGGACAAGCACGTTAGCAAGCAGAGGCAAAGAACTTGGGGGGGTACTGCTGTACAAGCTGTCACACATATAACAGCAGCACAGGGCTCCAAGCACCAACAGTACCGCCTGGCGCCGAGCGGAGGCAGCAGGGTATTTCACGTACCGTGGGGCTGTTGATTTCTGCGTTGAGAGAGAGGGGGGGGAGCTGCAGGGGGTGGGATAATAAGTGGCACATTTGAGGCATAGTCCTTGGGCGGTTGTTTTCGTTTTTTTCCTGGGGGTTAAGCGTATGAACCTCCTGGGGGATCGGCCAGCATATCGAACGAGGTACAAAGCATGAGAGCATACGACACGTCCCACTGGTCTGGTTTGTGAAAAGTAGGGATCAGCGGAATGCGTGAGCAGGCAAAACCAGAATGGATTTTTTTTATTGTTACATCCTCAAAAAGCTATGTACAGGCTCAATGCAAAATCTCACAAACTCTCGAGGCAGGCACTCTCGCGACCTGTTGCAACGCCACAAGTCGAGCGCTGCTGTGCTATTAATTATAGCAGAGCACGACACAGCACAGTAGCACGTCCGGGTAGACAGCTCAAACGCCTCATCCTACTCGACCGCAGCATTCACCATGAAAACAGCAGATATTTCTAACATTAGGCATGCATACGCATATGCCACGTGTCGGTCCCAGCCCAGCCAGCCACAGCTTGGCCCTCATGGCTTCCCAGTGTCATCTGGCACAAGCAGCTTAGCGGTGGAAGTCAGTGATGTCGAACTGCATATGCAGCACCTGCCGTCAGTGTCTGTAGCGGAACCAGGTGATCCATCAAACGGCGTCTGCCCGAGGCGGACAACAGCAGACAGTACACAGGCCCCGCACGCACAACACACCGACAAGACCGCGGTGTCTCACACGCCACGGAAGACTTGGGTCACGGACAACATCTATCAGCGCAGGAGGAGGAAACAGTGTCGGGCGCAGACATGCAGGCGCACATACGGCAAAGCATGGCACCAGCGTTGGCCGGCGACGGTTGGAGGAAATGCAGGCTTTCGAGTCGATGAGGCTTGGCCCAAGTTAATAAGTAGTAGTACCTCAGTCGCCTGACACTGAACGGGTCATGCAGGGCTCCAGGCAGGGCGTCGGCAGGGGAGGGGGGAGGCGTACGTGACCAGTGTAAGTGCCGCTGTGGCCGACACTGCCGCCAGCGTTACCGTCCTCGGAGATGTTGATGACGCAGAACTCCTGGATTGAGATGAACGCTTTGACCTTGGCCACGATATCGGCGCTGGCGTGCGCGTCGTTGCCGGGCCAGCACTGTGCCTCCGCGGCGGCCTCGGCCATGGCATACGCCCAGACCTTGGCAATGACGTTGGCGTAGCAGTTGGCATAGGCAGATGCCTTGGAGTGCTGGTCGTCTGCATGCATTCAGCGCCTGTCGGTACGCCCTGTGGTGTGCGGAATCGGTACATTCCCGGAATTGGTGCATTCGGAGGAACACAGGTGGGCGCTCTTGAGGAAGGGGCCGCGCATGTGCCGCCTGGGCGGCACATGCAGCGGCAGTGCCGAAGGAGGCCTTGGAGTGGCGTTGGAATCACTGTGGGCTACGACGGAGAGCAGCGGGCAGTGCGGAGAGCAGCGGGCAGTGCGGGAGGCACAGGGCGGGTGTGGTTGGGGAGAGGCTCGCACTCTTGGCACACGCGACCGCCTCGGCCTCTGCAAATGCAACGGCGATCAGCTTGAGCACGATGTCGGCATCGCCAAAGGCCCAGGCCTCGGCGTTGCTGCATGAGCAGTAGTCTGCAAACGCCTCGGCGGTGGCAGAGGCGTGGGCCTCTGCGATGGCGGTGGAGAATGCATAAGCATCGGCTTTGGCATAAGCACAGCCTTTTGCCGTGCCGGCGGAGCTGGACGCCTTGCACTCTGCCTCGGCGCTTGCAAACGCCTGCATGCACACTGCAGAGCCTGAGCTCGCCAGCGATGAGTGTGTCGGGCAATGCATGACACAGTTCCGGTTCTGTGACCGTCCGGTGACCTGGCTGCAGAGTAGGCCCCAGACATGCACAACAGTGCTGCTGCCACAGTTGCACATGGCACAGTTGCAGGCGACGGCTATGGCCATCTTGGATGGGCAGGACCTCGGGCGGGTTGAGCTGATGTGCGATTCAATCGAGCAGCAGTGCATGATCGAGAGGGGCTGGTCATGCACGCAACAGCTCATGGGGTCGTACGTTGGCATAGGCGACCGCCCAATCCTTCATGAAGCTGTAGGACTTCTGCCAGTATGACGAGTCATAGCCATAGTAGCAGGTGTTCTTGACCGCGTTCTTGACTGCACACCACAGCCGCGTTAGTCTCCGTGGACGAGCCCGGCTGGTTTGACCACCACATGTGCTTCGGCAATGTCGATCACTGGGCGTCTGTCCGTTTTACTACGATCTTGCCAGCTAGGAGACTGGCCATGGGGACTGCTAAAGAGACAGACTGTGATTCGTGCTAGGAGGCGCCCTGTGCGAATCTGGGGTGCCAGAAGCGCGATGGCGTGAGGGATGACTCGGGAAGATGCACTGTAGAGTATGCGCACGGGTCACTGCAACGGGCCACAGCCGGACAAGAAGATGGACGCAGGCGCTGGGGAACAACTGGCTAGACGTGCGGATGTGTACTGTGTACCCGCCTCATGTACTGCGATCAAAAGCGTGCTCGCTTGCCGTGTGGATACGTAGCGATGAACCTATTAGTAACTGGTGATGGGATTCTGCCATGGGGGCTCTGAAAAGATCCCCAGTGATATCATCACTGAATGGGACGGGCACGCACCGGCGTGTGCGTAGGCATCCTTGTGGACACTGTAGCTGGAGGCCCAGGCCTCGGAGCTGCACTCAATGCTTGCGCCAACCACGGTCGGCGGGGAGCCGTCGTTTGGTCCGGGGACATAGTGTTGGCCGTGTGTGTTGTCGTCCGTATCATCGATACCTCCCGAGATGTCGTCGAATGAGGGCCTGTCCAGGGCCGAGGCGCCAGAGGCGGCGATGAGAGCGGTGGCGATGAGGCTGCATACACACCCTGCCTCACATGCATGCTCGTGCCTGCTTACCAGTGCTGCTAGCAGGTCTCCTGAGCTGCTGCGGATCCGGAATTGCAGCATGAACAAGGAGGGCCCAGTGAGCGGCCGGGGGTACAAGAGGCTACGCTGGTACTCTTACAGGTCACAGGTCTGGCCAAGTCCATTCCAGGGGAGTTCCCAGTGGATAGGATGTGGGAGCCCTACTATGGCAGTGAGCCAGAGCTGTTTCAATGAAGATGTGGGCTGGGTGTCGCACTTAAAAATCATCTTGTTTTCCTGGCTGGCTAATCAGATTAGAGGCAGATACTTGGCTGTAAACTTTGCCTGTAGTGCGGGGAACAACTGAAGTGGCTGAGCACTGGAGTTGGGAAGTGATGGCTCCTCTGGCGGTTCGCCGTCATTATATACCCGCGGGGAGGCCGCTGGTCGCGACGGCCCTTGTGCGCATGAAATACTTACCACAAGTCTCTGCTCTCTGTTTCTGATGCCAAGTTCTTCGGGCCCATCCTGTCGCAGGAGCGAGAACAGATGATGGCGCAGCGAGACCGTCCTTTCGAAGTTTCGGCGCGTCGCATGATCTGGGACCAGCGGACAAGTTGGCTTCGGCGACGCGTGGCGCATGAGTCATGACGTGTGTACGTGCGTTCGGTCGTATTCAAGAGTAGTTACAAAAGAGTACAAGGGCAAACCCACAGAGTGGACCAAGTCATGGAATCAGACAACAGCAGCACATTATTCAAGAGTGGCTTCTCAAGTCACCTGGTCCGCTGGTCCAGCGGAATGCTCTTTGGCACTTGTGGGCAGCGCACATTGCCTGCTCCTCTCAAGACATTCGACATGTGTGTGGTTTTACTTCTGGCTCATCCGAGTGGCGCTCAAGAATCCGGTGTGAACGTACGTTGGATGGTGCGCGCAGGCCGATGCATATGGGCACGGCCCGGATGCAATCCAACCGGACTGATGCGGGAACCCCTTTGAGACTGCAGGATAGCAGACATCGACGGCTACTCTGCGGTGTTCCAGGTTCCTGCAACATGTTCCTGATAAGGTGCCCATTCACCCTACATCGTTCGGTAAGCCCAATTATGTAAAGGATCGATATCGTCATGCATGCAATCCCGAAAGCAGGTCGCGACTACGAAGCAGGCTTCCTGGTTCCGGGCTTGCGCTCACAATGTGGAGTCTATGGCATTGCTCTGAGAGTGGGTCCTTGCACAAGATATATTGTACGGTGATGTTTGGGCCTGTCATTTTTTGGCTGTACAGCCATGTGCTCGAGCTCGTGCCTGATCCACGACGCAAACTTCCGTCCGTACGCGTGAACTCGTTCACAGCTCGGCAATCATGCCCGCGTGTATGCATGATGCCTCGTAAGGACACCCAATCACGAAACCGTTTCACTGCCAGATGGCAAAGACGGGCCAACATGCAACATGTGCGCATGCACTCTGGCACTCTGGCCAACGTTGTGTTAACACTACTAGTAGCTGCAGACCATGGTCATTGCTACTGGCCACATGCAATGGACTGGGATCATTGTCAGCAAGTCCAAGTGCTTACTGATCCAGATGCAACATGAAGGGGCAGCCAAGGCACTGGGTGATGCTGTGCACATGAGCCAAGGGCAGGTGGCAGCTGCCAGTGGGAGGGGAAGGCAGCTTGCCTGAACATCCCCTGAAGCACAAGCATGCATACGCTGTGTGCATGCATGGTCTCAGACCAGCAGGGTGGATGGAATGGACACTTTTCAGACCCTGTTTTGGGTTATCGGTTTGATGGGTTATCAACATCTGGAACCAGCATCACCCTCCTTGTCTGTCTAGATCGATCTGGGCCCTGCTGGCAGGCCTGTTCATGGGGTGGTTGATACCTGATTGCCGGCACAGGGCCCGTTTTCACACCCTTTTTGTGGGGTCTCTTCTTCACTTTAGATGTAGGGTGTCACATCTTCAGGATGGGCTCTCCAACTGCTGACTGGAAGGCTCCTAGGAGGCTGATGTGGTGCTCTTGCATGCAGCAGCAGCAGCATATGGTAATATTTGTTTTTCAACTGAGAATGGATACTTAGCTACTCTTCTACAGAAGAGTTGATAGTTAACTCAACTAAGTCAGATAGTTAACTTTTATTTAAGGTGCTGTCTTAACTATAGTAGTGAACTTTTATGTAAGTTAGCCCCAGCAGCAGTTGTTGTTGTTGTTGTGTTTTCTTTGTTTGCCCAGCTGCAGGGACAGCAGCAGTGGCAGCCAGTCAACTGCACCACACAAACTGGTGGTCACCCCCAGGATTCAGGTCTGCAGCCAAAAAGTGAACACAAAACACAAAAAATAATAAAAAAAATACAAGGATATCACGCCAAACCCAAGCGGGCATCGGCCACAGCGCCCCTACTAGTTAAACACACAAATAAACACACACACAAAAACAGCTGCCTTGCCATGGCAAACAGGGTGGGGTGAGCAGCAAAATGAGCAGCAAATGCAGGCTGGTTAGACAAGTGGGACAGGGCTGCAATGCGCATGCGCGCAGGATGTTGGGATCATCTCAGATGATGCATCCTCCAGCTAGTCACCGTGCAGGTGGCGGGTGATCAATCATGAGATCAATCTGCGCATTCCAACACAATCCAACACAATCCAACACATGTCAGTCACTGAGGGCCAAACCCACACTCGGACAAATTTGAGAGGGCATCGGCCACAGCATCGCGACTGGTGCGCCACAATATTAATGGGCGGGGCGCGGGGGGTGGTGGACATGGATGCTGGACGGCGTCCTGTTGCTTGCCACTGGCAGTGGAGCACACCACTTGGAGTGAGCTGTATGTATCGACGTCTGGCCATGGGAGAGTGCCACACGATGGCACAGACGTTCATGCAGTGGCAGCTGCCAGTAGGTCCAGTCGTAGCCGTACTAGCAGTCCTTCGAATTCTTGATTGCATGCCTCGCTAGTACCGCCAGGTCCGAGTTTGAAGTAGCGCAGCTGTGAGGCCAGGTGCATGCACAGCAAGGCCTAAATTATAAAGGCGCATGTGATGTACACGTGTGCTGCCTACGTGGACCCCCGTTCAACCAAGTTGGAGCTGGACGCATCGGCCGGCTCATGCCACATGCACAGGATTCCACACGCAAAGGTGCCAGATGACTGTGTTGCGGATGCAAGACGAACCGGGGCTACAGCTGCAGGGTCTGGTGGGGTCTGGAGCAACCACACTCGTGGGTGTGCTGCAGCTGGAGATGTATAATGTGTTGGCTGCCTGGCCGCAGTGAAGGGCTATCGTGGCTGAGCTGGAGCAGCTGCTCGTGGGTGTGCTAGCAGCTAGGGCACAGTCAATCTGGACTCAAAGTAGAGGTAGTTTGGCGAGTGAGCCAGCGCCTGAGACACAGGGGATGCTGCGGAATGATGCTGCCAAATCGTGGATGCGAAGCAGTGGCTGGCAGATGGACGTGGCCTCACCAGCGTACACGCTTTCACTCTCCTGGCTCTCGTAGCTGTCATCCCAGGCGTCAGCACTGCATGTCACCCCGGCATCGTAGTGTCTCGTCGTTCCGTTGTTGCCTTCGTTGATGCCATCGTGAACTTCGCTGGGACCGGCAACTTCTTCAAGTTGGATATATTTATTGACCTTGTTCAGAGATGGCTTGGTGCGGCTATGGGCAGAGGCGCCAGATGCTGCAAGAGCCGCGGTAGTGAGCAAGCCGCACGCTGTGCCCGCGAGTCGGCTCGTTGCTCAGCCACGGCCCCAAACCAGTGGCAGCGCACATACCTCTGTATTGCTGAGGCGTTTGTGCATGTGGCGGGTGCTCAGTCTGCATCCGGGTGCTCCGCTCGAGCATGAATGTGGCATGAGTGCTCATCTGCTGCACGGCTGCTGCCTCTATGCTCGGAGCTGCTATAGCTGTATAAGAGCAAACCGCCACGTACGTCACATGTGACAACGAGAGCATGCGTGTAGCCTGGGCCTGATCAGCGGCAAGCAAGGTACCAAAGCGCAGAAGACGAGATGGTGCGCCGTGCCCGTCCCAGGTGTATTGCGCAGGAGGGGGTGCATGCGAGCCCTATAGGTACTCGTCGACAGAGGGCTGGTGAAACCCACGCAGGGCTTGCACGGTAGGCACCGTTGCGCGCGGCTACATAAATGTTCCAGGGGGGACATGGATGTTAGAAACCCGTCCACGCGGCTGCATTGCTGGCACCCTGCCCCAAGGTCATTGCACACAAGTGCGTCATCCGCTGTCGTCCACCCTATCACGTGCCTTCGCTCCTCGCATCTACCTAATGGCCACCTCGTCTCCTTTCGGCGGCCATAACCTCGTCGTGCCACCTCTGCGGTGGACGTGTGTTCCCCTCCTGCTCGGCTCCTCCGGATCAGGCTCATCGGCATAGATGGCGGCACATTGAACACTTGCTCTTCATGTGTCCCTGTACATGTGTCTCCTGCTTGGACGGCAGCCTTGCTGTTGGCGTCCTACGCAAGGACATTGCCGAGGCTTGTGCTGGGCGCACCCAGGCGTAACATGTGTTTCAGGCTGTTTCTCCGAATGACTGTATCTCGGTTGACGTCGCATCGGCGTGTCTTGTCCCTTTCCTCCTTGACCCCGCTGGTGCCCTGGGCCGTCACCCCCCTTGTGCTGTGAAGCACCATTGCCTGCGCCTGGTTGCTGCGTTCCTGCTGGGTGTGTCCTGTGTTGTGTGCACTCGTCAGCCTCTTCCTGCATCGGTTCTGCGCGGCTTGTGTCTATCTGACTGGTCGGCCCTGAAGTCATGGCTCCGCTTTGTGGCGCACCTGCTTGCTGCTGCCCCTGCGGTTGTGCCCCCTTCTGCGACCGTCCTGCACCTGTCCGCCCCTACTAGTAGGGATGCTGTGCCCGATGCCCGATTCGGGTTTGGCGTGATGGCCGATCCCTTTTTTTTTTTTTCTTCTTTTTTTTTTTTTTGTTTTTTTTTTCACTTGCAGGTCCCACCAGCCACTCAGCCCCATGCAACGCCTCATCCCATCGACACAGCGCCCCCTACCACACCCCGCAGCCCCCCCCCACCGCCTCCCCAGGATCCACTCCCTCCCCCTCCCACCACCTCGAGCTCGCCAGAACCTCCGACGACGGATCAGCCGGCCCCCATCGTGGCCAGCACCAACGTCACTGCCCCCATAGCCCGACATCCCGCACCAGCAAACGGTGCCGGGCCACCGTCAGAGCCGCACCCATCCCTCCTCCAACAGCCGTGGCGCTCGTGAGCAGCTGCAGGGTGGTGCCGGGGCCGTGGCTGCACACCACAGGGATGGGCGGTAGTGACATCACATACTGACGCTTTTGGTGGATCACGCATGCATGTGACAGATCACGCATTTGTTTCCCACAACGTTTGAGACAGCGAGGTAACGTGACAATCACTCCCTTGTTAGCATTCCGCCTGTTGAAGCTGTGTTTCAGACTCGCGGAGCTGGATATATCTGCTGGATGTACATAGATATCCATCACATCCTGAGGTACCATCTTGCAGGGGTGCCCGTCTACTCTTTTGTAACTACCGCCTTGCAGGGGACCGCGGACACGGTGCAAGCTCGTTGGTGGTTACAACAGATCTAGGGTACACGGGCAAAACCACACAGCTGCAGTGGACCCTGTGGCATCTCCTGGAGATGCCGCTGCGCCAGGTTGAGGACCCGCTACTGAGGGCCATGTGTGACATCGTGGGAGTCACTGTCATGAATGTGGTCGTCATGACTACGTGCATGCAAGACAAGCAGTGTTATATACATGACACTGGCAAGTATGAA
>JAUMHO010009036.1:0-11893 GCA_032360965.1 Ulva armoricana | reverse complement strand
GCTTCCGCTGCTGTTGTTTGATTCCTTGACTTGGTCCACTTTGTGGTTTCGCCCTTGTACTCTTTTGTAACAACAGTACGTATACGTATGCGTACAATTAGAACTGGCCACGTTTGCGACCCGAGCGTCGCGGCGTACTCTGTTGTAACAGTGGCGCAGTCTCCCCGTATACCTAGAGGGAACAGCCGACTCGTTGGAGTTGGCTTGCTGCGGCTGGGCG
The DNA here is from genome assembly GCA_032360965.1 of Ulva armoricana. NCBI lineage: Eukaryota > Viridiplantae > Chlorophyta > Ulvophyceae > Ulvales > Ulvaceae > Ulva > Ulva armoricana. The sequence goes on along the minus strand of JAUMHO010009036.1, from coordinate 11,673 downwards.
CGTTTCTTGCGGTTCCGTTGGTCTCGCAGCAGCTGCGGATGCGTCTGGGTGCCCCTGGAGCAAGCTCCGCAGTCGCTTGCTCCCTTCTCGCGGAACAGCTCCTGCCGCTTGCTCGGCCCAGCACCATGTGTCGGGCTCGATCGGCCCAGAGCAGCGGCAGCGGATCATGCAGTGTGCACTGCAGCTTTGCCAGCTCGCTCGTCAACGTCAACGTCGCAGAACAGCTTGGCGCGCGCAAATTTAATTGCAAACCAGTGCAGCCCCGCAACGCCAAGCACCCACCTCTGCAGAAGCGCGCGATTTCTGTCATCCGCTCAGCACACTGCGGGATTCACATCTCGGGACGGTGTTCCTGGGTTGCAAGCTTCAAGGCAGCGCCACAGCTCCCTCCGTGCCGCGCAGCTTCCATCAGGCCCCTCAAGAGCAGGGAGTCGACGTCGGCGCAGTGCTGATCATCGTTGTTCTGGTTGTAATCCAGCGACGTGCCCGATGCACACGCCTCATGTGCAATGGTGATCTCTGAGTGACGCGGATCGGTCCAAGGGGTTCGGACGGTCACATGATGACGCTCCTTGGTACAGCCCTTATATATACGTTTCACACAGGCGTGTGCGGTGGGGCCGTCTCCACTTCTGGCCACGACGGTTCGCTGTGGCCTCTGGCGAAGGGAACTTGCACTGCGTTCGGTAACCACTGCGCACAGTTCGAGCGGGCATCTACTATGCAGTCTATGTAGTTACAAAACAGTGAACGGATTCATTGGCCTGGAGCACACCCCACAGAACCTGCCTCAACCAGAGTCTCCAACGGCCCCATGCAAGGCAACAAATGCACACCGGCGCCGATAATCCTAACACCACACGATGTGGACAAGACGTCGTGTTTTGGTTTTGGGACAATGTGCTTTCGGTGTGTGGGTTACAGCTGGCAATTGCAAGATCTACACTGCCATACACTCGTATAACGGATTGAAGTTGGTGCTGGACCAAACGTTGTTGTGTGTTGTTGTGTATCGAAGCTTGGTAGTAGACCAAACGTTGTTGTGTATCGAAGCTGGTACTAGAAGCTGGCACTAGACCAAACGTTGTTGTGTCAGCACACACGTGGGGGAATGAGCTGATCCATGCCATTGCCTGGCCTGCTGTTTACCAACCTCTGCTGTCAGTCCAGACCTCAGCTGCAGTCTGCTATCTGCACAGCTGCTGTCAGTGTGCAGTCTTCTGCTTGCAATGCGTGCACACTGTAAGTCTGCTCTCGTGTCTGTCTGCCACCAGGGTGCTCACACTGTGCATATGATTGTGCCCTGTCAGACTACTCACAGTGTAGTTACAACAGAGTACACGGACCAAACCACCAAGTGCACCAATTCACGGAATGAAGAACAGCAAGTACTGCTCGGCGCCAGCCACTTTGAAGTCAAATTTCACTCACACTGACAGTGTCGGTACTACCCTGCCAGCCGCATGCATCCGGGTGCCTGTGCTCTATGTATCCGTCCACTGCTGGTTTCTGCTAGGCCAGTAGTTGGAATTATCTTCAGTGGCTGCGTGGTGCATGCCAGCTGCTGCTCGACCGCGCGCTGCGGCAGGGCAGGGCGGTGGCTGTAGGCTGCAGCTGACGTTGGCATTCGCACCTGACACGCTTCTGCCTCGCTCCCTGGAGCTTGGTAACAGCGCAGTGGTGCACGAACCCGCAGCCTCCAGTGCTTCTTCACGTCACTCTGCATGCTGGCTTGCAAGCGGTGTGAATGCCTGCATCGCTCAAGTCTCGCTTTCCACTGTGACTTCGTCCGTCGCGATCGGTTGGTCGGAGCCGCTGGATCCGGAACGGGCATGTGTGCTTCATCTCCGTGACGGAGGCTCCGCTAGTTACCTCGTGCATCCCTGCATTCAAGATTCAGTCGACTGTTATGCGGGTTAATCTGGCGGTGCGGGCTCATCGACGTCACGGCGACATGAAGAACTCTGTTGAATAATGCATGCGCATGCGCAGCTGCAGAGCCGCCCGACAAATTGCAAAGCTATCGAATGAGCACGGTGCCAGCGAAGCGGGCCAGCGTGGCCTACACATCTCCATCATTCAGTACATCGTTGTGCTCTGTGGCTTTGCTGCGGCGTGCACCCGCTGCAGCGACGCTGCTTCGAACCCACTTGTGTGTCAGCTGTTAGCCCCTCTGACCACTGCCACGGTCCCGATCTAGCTGTCGCCATCTCTCTAAACTTCGTGCATCTTTATAGTGACTCTGAAGTGCATTGACTCCATGCAGCTGTATGTATGCCTGCTCCTCGGCGCATCATCACGCAGGCCGAAACCGACTCCAACCGGCGGGTGCCGCGTGTCGAGTGTGCTGATATCAACACCGAATACAACATGGTTCTTCAGTGGCCAGTTGCACACGATATCTAGAGTGCATCAGGTGCATTTGACATGCACAGCTCCAGATGCGCTGAATGCAAGGAACTCCACATCATGAGCCACTCTGTCACTATTCCATGGACCATCCACAATGTCATGCATGCCATAAACCGCATCTTTTAGCAAATCTCTCCGCCCGCCGAGAGCCGCCCATGGCCACCCGCGTCATCTTGGGCTTCATCGGCTGAGTGGCGTCCACCAACCCTCTCTCCGTCGGCCGCAGCCGCTGACCTGCTTTCCGGAGCCATGCCCCGCATCTCAAGCCCAGCGGCCTCTCCCCCGGCACCCACTCGCAACGCTCCTGCCATGGCCGCGTGCCGCCACTCGCGCGCTTGGCGTGCTGCGGGATCGGCCGCACGCCACAGCGCGCAGCACGGGCGCGGCCCCCGTTCCGCCATCCAATCAAACGCCCATGCAGGCGGTTCCGCCGCGGCGGTCACCACACACCATACTTCCAAAACACCGCACTTATTGATTAAGCCGCCGGCGGTTCTGTCACAGCAACAGGCAAAACTGCAACTTTATTCGAGGCGGGGGCCCTTGCCCCCGGCTGCTTCCGGCCCGACACGCGGTGCTCCACGCAGCGCCACCCGGCATCCGTCCTCCGGATCCCCCGGGCCCAACGGCATGCTCACACCCCCGCGGAATAGCCGATGCCGCGTCCATCAGCGCCAGCATGACCTTGCGCGCGTCCGGAAGCAGCCTGAAGCATCCGGGCCCCGACCTACATGCATGCCGTCAATCCCTGCCGCACCAGGCATGCATGCCGATCCCGCTCCCCTGCTACCAACTCCTCCATCATTCCGTTCGGTTCTGCTTCTCGAACCATACCAACCAGGAAGCGCTGATGCCGGTTCCCCCCACATGCGCCACACTCTCCCACTCCCCGCCCGTTCTCCCCAACGGTGCAGATCTACATCTCGACACATCGCCGCCGATTCGTCCGTCGCTGCGGCCGCCCTCATTCGGCCACACCCGCGCAGTGGCATCGCGATGGGGCAGCTGCCTCTCAGCTGCCCTCAGCCTGCTCCCGACTCAACCCCGCACACGGCCCACACCCTCCGGCATACCCGCCGCGCCTCCCACCCCGCCCCCGCGTCCATCGCTCTACGTGCATCAGCACAGCCGCGATGTGCATGCACATGCATGCCGGATCCGCACAGCTCATGCGCGCTCATGCGCACGCCCGGCCACCGCTACTGCGGCTCCTTCTGCGCGTACGACAGGAGCGCGAGCAAGCTCTTGGCGACGTCCCCCTCCGCGTTGTTGCCCCGCAGCAGCGACGTCAGCGCCGCGGCCGTGTCCGACCCCGCCAGCGACCCCGCCGCAGCCGCGGCCGTGCCCGCGCCCTGCGGCGCGGTGGCACCGCCGCCGCTGAGCGCCGCTTGCGCTGCACGCGCTGCATCCATCTCCGGCCCGGGGGACACCTGCATAGCTGCCCACCGTCAGAGCACCGCCAGCTGTGCACTCGTACGCGCCCCCTCTGGGAGGGTCGTGCTTGGCTGTTCCGGCCCGGCAAAGTGCAGCTATCATCGCCAGGGCCACGAGGCCGGGATGAGAGAGCTGGTGTGGTAACATGCACTCAGATTTGACCTGCGATGGGGGCTGTGCCACCCAGTTGGAGATGCATATGGGGGCTGCTGCAAACGAGCCACCGCGACTGTGCTCCGGTCTCGGGGTCGCCGCTGTGGCCACATGTGTGATGCAACAGCCAATCACACCAACGGCCCTGCTGACCTGTTGAGAGGTTCTGCTGCTGCTGCTGGGGCAGCGATGCTGCCACCCATGCCTGATCGACGAGTAACGCAAGTCCCACTCGGAGTCGCGACGTGAACTGCATAGCTGGATGCGGCTGCGCTGTCTCCCTTTGTTGTAGCACATGCATGCAATTCGCAGCGTGTGATGAGTATGTTTCGATGCAGTGAGTCGCTGTGGTTGCCACATGGCGTGTGCGCAGCGACACCACCGACATGCAACCCTCGGGCACCGTGACGATGCTATGATGAGTATGGCGCGCTCCCTTTTATTTTGGTACATGTTTTTACAGCTGCATGGCATGATTTCAGGGTAGAGGCGGAGCAGGTGCTACGTGTGTACTGCGGCAGCTGCAGTGGCTGACCATGGGACAGCGACGAGTGGATGCATGCACTGGCTGTGGCAGGGGGAGAGCTGCTGGTAGATCATCAGAGCATCCTCGCCTGGATCGGGTGTGGATGAGTTTGTGGGGGAGAGAGTGGGCAGAACCTGGCTGTGATCACTGATCAAGCCTTGGCTGTGAACTGGGAGGGTGACTGGGAGGGTGTAGGTATGCATGCACTGATAATCCAGCTTCAGCTGAGGGCAGAACCACAGATGATTCCGGGATGACACTGACTGGCACACAGGGAGAAGCGTGCAGCAGACTGTACGCGATCACAGCCCCACACGGGCACAAGTTTGAACAAAAGAGAGCAGTTCAAACCAGTGTCAAAGCTGGAGCAGCCGGGAGTGACCAGCCAGGGTGGCCCATGCGAGGGTGAGGCTTTTCTCAGGGCCTGAGGCCATCCAACAAGGACAGAGCAGGCTGCAATGACTCATCGTATACACTTGTAGTTCAAGGGTGGTGTAGGTAGGCTGAGGCTGGTGGGAGGGTGAGGCTGGAGTGGGTAGTCGCGATTCTGCCCACAAATTCACGATTCTTGCCACAAATACATGACCCACAAGCACACCGGTGAGAGACGCCTCGCATCAGCCTGGCACGCGGTCATGCTAGCCTGTGGATAGCAGCCTGTGAACAGCTGTGCACCGGCGACCATGCTGTCATAGGTCCAACCGTGTCACCCTGAACAAGGTGTCTACATGCAGGTTCACACACTGCCTGCCTGGACTCCCGCAAGCAGACCCCGGTCGCGAGGCTTCCCCGGTCGTCCTGCTCGTTGCACTCTCGCATCTCCCGACAGTGACCAGAGAATCGGCTGGAGGGCGCGCCCCACATCTCACACGGCAAACGCTGGCAGCGAACGGATATCAGGAGGAGACAGCCAACGAGGGATTCCGTGTGCAGCGGACAGGGAGCCGAGGACTCTTCAAATTGGGAGTACGGCCGCGGACACGCTGTTATGAAAGAAACGCCGCAAGGGGGGGCTACGCATGAGCGAGAGAGTTCCCACAGAGGGGTCGAGCCGCAACTCGGATCCTCTGCCGTACGCGCTGTGAGCTGCTTGACGAGGGACAGGATCTAGGACAGGGTCTAGCTGCAGTACACATGGGGCCAGGCCACGCCCGCATCCCTGGTGCGCAGCTGAGGAGGCCAGACTCTGGCGTGGCCGCCCGGCGTCACCACCGCCCAGAAACATCAGAGCGTGGCGAACACTTCACCCACTGTGCTTTGAGATGTGCTTGTGCCGAGATCCAGCTGCTGCATGTCTGCGTTGTGTGTGAGGACCTCCCGTTCAGAATCAGGACGTGAGCCCTGGAGGCGAGTGGAACAGACTGCCGAGCGCACGAGGCCACCTGAGAGCAAGGCGCCATGGGACGTGTGATGCATGGCCACGCCGGTAGGTTTTTTCAGGAGATTTAGTTGCTCGTGTGGGTCTAATGGTGGGGGGTGGTGCGGTTGGGGCTGCAGCTGAGAGGGGCCTTGCAAACGCGGGATGCGGGGTCGTAGGAATGGTTCAGGGGTCGCACCGCGGCCCCATGCGCCGGTGTGGCCTCGTCGGAGGCAAAGTCCGTCGGCACTCCCCGCGGCGCCGAGAGGAGGTCGAGCTGTGCGTCGCTCAGGGAGGCATGGGACGAGGGCCGTGCGACACCCGCCGCCGCACCGCCTTGTCGCATCCCGCGCTGCTGCCGCTCCATCGCCTGCCGCACCGCCGCGACGGCGCTTGCGGCTGACACATCAGCTGCCTGGATCGTCGACATCGGGACGGGAAGCTGTGCGAGAAACTGCAGCACGCGCGGCGGCTCCGTCAGGTGAGCACCGGAAGAACGGTCAACCGCGACGCCGCATCACCCGTTGACCTACCGGCGTCTTGATCTCAGCTACCCCCAAGGCTGGGGGCGAGCGCACCCTCGCGAGCGCAAGCAACGCCACCGCTGCGAGGCACAGGCGCGCACACTCGCATACATGAGCAAAGCCCGCAAGAGCGGTGAGAGGGGTATGTATGTATGATTACATCGCCGTATCCATAAGGACATTGACACCTCCGGCAACTGGGACCTAAAGGGGTGACGCGTCGCGATGCGTCAACGCACAGTCTCGGAATGACAACAGGGAGGGTGGCGATCTGTGCAGAGGGACAGGATCCTGCGCCGCAAAAGCTACATGGCAGAGAATCGGGGCGCCCAAGGGGGCGGGACGGGGGGTGTGGGGGACGATGTGAGAGAAGCAGCGGCAAACGGGGGAACATCTACAGCAGCGGGGGGACGTGGAATATACGAACAAACAGCGGAGCCTGCCGCACCAAAGAGGTACGAGGTGTCAGCGGTGACTGAGGTCGACGTCGAGGAGGAGGGGTGCGCAGGCAGTGCATGAGCAGCATGCGCTCGGTAGCAGGTGAGATGCGCACTGCGGAGTGTTGCGACGGGGCGCACGCGATCGGTTGGCTCTGCTGCTGGGCTCCTGGGACACTACCCCGCGATCTCAGGGAAGCGGCTGCGTCGGCTGTGAGGTTTGCAAGGCCACCTGGGTGGCTCATTGAGAGGCCGAGGCTGCCGGGGGGGAGTGCAGAGAGGAGGCCGGGACGGGACTGGGGCTGGAAAAGGGGGTTTCCGCCGGGCGCGAGGGCTGCCAGGTGAGGCAGGTGCGGCAACTGAGCGTTTGGGCCGGCGTCGCGGATGGCTGTGAGCATAGCAGCTGCGGCCGCGGCTGTGGGGTCCGAGGAGGGGGGTGGCGTCGAGGGCTTCGAAGGCGGTGCTGGCCTCGCGGCAGGCTGCAGGAGCACGAGTCAGCGTGAGTGGCAGGGACACCGTGGCAGGCACGGCAGGGGGCATATGTTGCGGTGTAGGGAGTCTGGGTGGAGGCGTGGACGACTGCGTGGCGAGCAAGTCGTACTGAGCTGACGCACTTGTTGCGTGTACGTCCCCCCAGGCGCGAGCCTCTGCGTGACCATGGACACCAGGGAGACCGCATCTCGCAGGCGCCCGACCTCATCTTTTAGTGACGTGGTCAGCCTAAACATTTGTGTGTACGCTCGCAGCATGCGTTGGAAGATGGTTATGGCGTGTGGGATGGCGTCCGACGGGGCGACGTTCGTGGGGGCGAGCGGCACTCCTGCCAGCTCGCTCAGCACGCGATTGCTGATGCATAGCAGCATGAGCTGATCGGGCGTGGGAAGCTCGTCCGCCTGCACACAGCGCGACGTGTAGCTGTAAAGCGAGGTGCATAGCCCCACGGTGAACACCGGCTGCCATTTAAATGCCGCCAACATGCAAGCGCAGGCTTGAACGTTATCAACAAGCTGCTTAGTGAAACGTGCATGACAGCCCTGCATCTGCAATGTTGCGATGGATCATTTTCGCTTATCGCTCGAGTCGGGTTGCGATCTTGCGGAGTCGTCGTGCCCGACGTGCCAGAGTGGCACGCTTCAGCGAGCGCAAATCAAAGACAGCATGGGCATCTAGCAGCTCACGATTGGGTTGTGTATGCATTATAGCTTTACACAAGATTACGAGGCGGACCTGAGCGGCGTCCTGTAGCACCGTGGGCACTGGGACCGACCCATGTTGTGGGGCCTCTCGCGACTCCCGCATCTTCTTGAACGATCCATGGGAGTGTGGCTGTGCTCCTTCGCTCAGCCGTTTCTGCGGAACATGCCCGCTGCCTGTTTTTGGACTGCCGAAGGCCACAGCGGAAGCTTCACGCTTGGGACGAGGCTCGGATTCCGTCTCCGAGCTTCGCGGAGATGCAGCGGCCACAGCTTGATTCTCGTTTCGCTCATGCTGGCTAGCCCTGCTGGCATCCTGCTCGCTCGGCTCCATGCCTATGGCCAGCGACAAATGGCATGCAGCGCCACCGCTGCAGCTGAACGGATCGTTTCTGTTCTACGTCACTGCAGCAACATATCCACCATCGACAGAGGTCTGTTTGTGCGTTCTTGCGTTTCTATGCAGAGAACAAAGCAAGGCAGTCCGTGTTCTGCAGCATGACTGGCACATGCGCCAGTGGCAACGGGAACATGTTAAAGCACGAACTCCGAACAAAAGGGAGTTTTAAAGTGTTGCGATACATGCCGTACCACACCTCCTCATGGCAGAGCACTGGCTGTAAGCACGTCGAGGGGTTCGGCTTATAGCGAGCGCTTCACTTGTCATGCGCACAGGTCCTCGAGGCAGGTACGCTGCATGAGTGCGATCTTGATGATGGTTGGGTAATTCACAGTGCATCGGGCGAGCATGCAAACGGCCGAGTTCGGCCTTCCACGTCGCTGCCACCACGTGCGTGGTCCGGTTGCACAGCTCCAGACGCTGCCTCAGTCCGCGAGCCCTCGAACCTGTCTTCACATACACTCCCCCATTGTCCGTTGCGACCCCAGGGCATAGGGTTGCGCCGCCACTCTGCGACACCTGCATCGGGTTCACGACTTGGACGTTCCAAGCTTCTTCCCACTATGCATGATGTCCCGTCAGGCCCGCTTCGTTTTCACGAAACTTATGCGCATGCGACGGTATGACCTGGCCAGCGAGGCCCTCCGCAAAGTAATCTGAGGTGTTGCTTCACATAACCGACTCCATCTGTACGTTCTCCCCGGTCAACCTGTGGCCCCCGCGCGCATGCTGTGGGTGTACGGGGGGCAGTCTGTCACTAGTGCACGTCAGCGACAGTCAGGAGGTCTGCCGGAACTCACCCCTCCAGCCCCTGCAAGCACGCCGCTGACTGCCGCTCATTCATATGCGTGCGTTGGCACGTACGTTCACACGGCATCGGGGGGGTCGTGTAAGTGGCACGTGGCTTGCTGTCGATGCCTCGCGCACGGCGAGGCATCAGACTCGCGGGGCGACTCGGTGGTGACTTCACCCTTGTCATCCCGACAACCATACGGTGGGAATGCATGTGTCAGAGCGCGTGGATGCTGGCTCTAACGGCCCTGTCGGCGTGACTCGCATGACGCAGGCCTCAGCAGTCAGGCTGATGATGCGCCGCAGAACTAGTACCGCAAGACTGCATCGGCCCACGCTCCATCACAGGAGTGAAGCAGGCTTGCACGCCTTGGTGGCGAGCCACGCGTGACCGTGCTGGCTGCAGCGGTGGCACGCGACGCCCCGTGCCGCCCCTTTCGGACGGTCATTTGCTGCGCTCAGGGCGATTCCTCTTCCACAGGACCGAGGCAACGCCCAGACGAATCCGCCGCCTGTGGAGGTTGAGCAGGGTGTGCAGCAGCTGCGCCGATCGGCCGTGTGCGCGTCGCTGGATGGAAGCGTTTATATAGACTTCACAGTGGGCGTTGCGCACGTGTCGTCGAACCAGTCACTGCCATTGAAGGCCCCTCTGTCGCAGCCTGCTACACATATAGACGGCACGAGTGCTGGGGTCGCCTGATCTGATCATGCAGACGTGATCGGGTGACAGCGTGGACGTCGCGGAGGGACCCTGCGTGATCTGTTTCCAAGAGTTGATCTGTTCCGATTGCAAGAGCACGGTCGCCGCACACCCAAGGTTTCAGCAGATGGATCCGGAAGAGCAGCATCCGCTCGGGTACCATGCCGTAACGTTCCTAGCATCAGCCACGCGCTCTAAGGACGTCCGGGGAGGGCTGTTATGTACAGGGTGCCCAAAGGGGTAAACCATCTCGGTCACGGAAAACCCCCCTCGTGACGATCGCACGCAGGTCATCCTCGCAGCAGTGTCGAACTCGTGTCTCTGAGGCCGGTCGTCGATGCGGCACAGTATCGCAGCGTCGTTGCCTTGTCCTGGAGCCAACAACCGACAGCGTTCGCGACGCATATGCCAGCCACTGGCAATGCACAACGAGTCTATCCGTGCGTCCTTGCACGCAGATCGGTGCCGATATGGATCTGTCCTTCGTGGGGCAGGCATGCAGCTGGGCCCCCTGGAGAAAGCAAGTTTTCGGCATATGTACCCAATCCTGGTGCCCCCGGTCACGTGGACTGCATGTAGATCGAATTCAAAGTGTCCGGGTGAATGTAGATTACAGTATGGACGCTGCCATCGCCGTCCGCGGCCAGGAGACCTGCGCATGGCGGTCGGGCTGCTTGCGATCATGCATGAGCAGCCTGTACGTGGTACACCTCGAGCTCATGAACGCGTGAGACGGGTCGAAATGACGCGGCGCGCCACCGCATGCTTCGTGGCGTTAGTGAACAGCCACACAATTGCTGTTATTGCAAGCTGGTGGCTCAGAACTGTTGTTGAACCAGCCACGTTGACATCCCCCTGTGCATGCACCAGGCCGTTCTACCTGCCTATGTAGACAGACCGGCAATTGGGTTAGCATATCGAGGGTTTGGGGCAGGCTACACAAGTGTTCAGACACTTTTGCCTAGCCTCTGTTGCAGCCTCAGTGAGACATGGACAAGTGTCCCCACTGTGCTACCACAGAGTGGCTCCCAGGGTCCCCCCTGACCCACGAAGGCTGCCCAAGGCTCCCAGATGGCCTTGCAAATGTAAATGTAAAAGATGTCTTCTTGTGTGCACCCTTCTGACACGACACACAACCTTGTCAAGGTCCCTGTAGGATATGGCGGCGCAAGTGTCACATTCACATTTACGTTGACATTTACACACACGCTGGACTGGCCTGGCCTGGTGGGAGGTAGGAGGCTGCTGTCCAGGATGTGGTCACCCTGACCACAAAGGAGTGCATGACAGGAATGCATGTACCACCCCCGTGCTGAATGGGGGGGGGGGGAGGGGGTATCATGTTCAAGCAATGAGTCCCTTGGCAGTCCCTGGGTCGGGACTGCCACACACCCTCCATCAGTAGCCCACCTGTGAATGTGCTCATGCATGTGTGCACTGCCTCATATTTGAAGATACACTGCCTTTGAAGATACACTGCCTCACACGTACACTGTACATGCATGCACCCACTGCCATTCACCAGTCACAGCACCTGCACTAGACGTTGCAGACTTGATGCCCCACACCCAAGTGTGCATGCATATGCATCCGCCGATGACATACATTGGCATACACATGCGGCTTCACTAGGTAGACACTGTAACAGTAGTAGCAGTAGTAGTAGTTCATCGAAGAGGGGCACGGTCACAGGTGCATCACGCCACAGCGTACAGGTCTCGAATCAGACCACCCTATCACACAGC
>JAUMHO010009015.1:0-11906 GCA_032360965.1 Ulva armoricana | reverse complement strand
CCGCCCTTCTCAAGATAGCGCTGCAGGCGTTGAATTTCTTGCGGCAAGAATCCACTGGTCGCACCCCAGATGATCACCACATCCGCATCCACCGGAACATCTGTGGCGGTTTGGAGATCGAGACGCAGGGCCTGGTAGTTCTGGCGTTTAAGATGTTCACAGAAAGCGGAAATTCCTTCGGGAGCTGTGACGTCACAGCCCGCTTCGTTGTGACCCCAGGTGAAATACACTCGCACTAAGCGCTCACGCACTATTTTCAAGAGAGCGTTGGTGACGGTGAGTTCATCTTGCAGCAAAAAGCTCACGCGCTTCCCACCGGCTTCGACAACAACTGTGCCAACATCTTGCACACCAGCGTTGCGCGCTTCCTGGGGGCGGGTTTCCGGATCCACCGCTGTGAGGATGATGTCCTTGCGCTCTTCGCGATACAGCTTCAAGAGTGCCATGGCGCGCGGCCATTCCTGCCGGCGAGCATAGAGCGTGATTTTGGTGTCTTTCGGAAGATCAGCGAGAATGCGCTGGCTTTGCGCTGACAAGGTATTCAGGGCACGCTCTGAGAAATCTTTTTGCAGCGGAAATTTCCACGCGAGGTAGCACACGAGGCCCACGATGGCGCTGTAGAGAGCGAAACGTGACAGATGAATGAACGTGTTGCGGCCGTGACGGCTTGAGAGCCATACGAGCAAACCTGTGCGACGAGGATAGAAAAGAATTCCTCCCAAAAGGATCGTGAAGACCGTGACACTGATGTTGAGCACGGTTTGCTCCGTGGCGACAAACCACAGCGCCAGCGAGCACAGCACGAGGAGCGCTTCAACGATAACCCAAATGCCAAACCACCAACTTTTCATATTACCAATTCCTGCTGCCGAGGACCTGCACACTGCAGCCCAAGGACAACCCGATAAAACCAGCGTAATAAGCGAGATCTGAAGTAGAGAGCACACCTTTCACTAACGTCTCAAAATGCCCGGTGACGGAAATCCAGCGCAGCAGTTCGCCCACCATGAAATTGTCGGTGGTTTGCGCGATCCAGCTCAGGAGCCACGTCGCCATGATGAAAATAAAACCTAGCAAAGCGGCGACCACTTGATTCTCTGTGAGACTCGAAGCGAAGAGCCCGAGCGCCACGTAACAAGCGGCATTGCAGATCAAACCTAAGTAGCAACCAAGGAGTACCGTCTGATCCGGCACACCGGCCCAGAAAAGCACCACGGGAAAAAGCAGCGTCGGCACCAACAGCACCACGGTGAAAATCCAAGTGGCCAGGAACTTTCCGACGACGATTTGAGTGTCGGTGATCGGTGCCGCCAACAGCAAATCCAATGTCCCTTGACGTTTTTCTTCGGAGATCAAGCGCATGGTAAGCGGTGGAATAAAAAACAGCAGGAAGAAATTGATGTTGGCATACAAACGCATGACCACTTCTTCCAGGAAGTTGATCTGCGACTGCATGTCGGCGGGAACAGCTTGGATGTTATCCGCGTAGCCAACCAGCAGGTTAAAAAAAGTCCAACCGGTGAGCAATGAAAAGAGACCAATAAGAGTCCAGGCCAAGGGTGAGCGCCACAGCTGTGCCATCTCTCGGCGGGCCATCACGATAATCATGCCTCACCTCTATGGCGTGTCACTTGTAGGAAGATCTTTTCCAACTCAGGGCCTTTTTGTTCGAGACCTAAAATATCGAGCTCAGCGGCGACCATGGCACGCACCAGTTCAGCGCGTACATCGTCTTTAGTGTTCAGCAGAATGCTGAGTTGAGATTTCTTCACTTCCAGAGAAGCTACGTAAGGAAGCCTGCGCAGCTTAGCCGCTTGCTCGTCCGAGCAACCGGCGACTTCAACCTGCACCAGCGCTTGTCCGGCGAACTGTTGACGAACTTCGCTCAGCAACCCGTGGGCCATCAACTGCCCATGGGCAATAATAGAAATGGTGTCACACACCTCTTCTACCTCGTGTAGAAGATGGCTGGAAAAAATCACAGTCTTATCTTTTTTGAGACTCTTGATGAGCGCGCGCACTTCCACCACAGATTCAGGATCAAGTCCTGCTGTGGGTTCATCGAGCACCACGAGACGTGGGTCATGCACCAAGGCCTGAGCAATCCCCACACGCTGACGGTAGCCTTTGGAGAGATTGCCGATCAAGCGATGCGCGACGTGCGTGGTGTTGGTCAAGCTCAACACACGATCAACCGAATCTTTGATGGCTTTCACTTGATGCAAACGCGCTGAGAACATCAGGTATTCATGCACTGTCATGTCACGGTAAAGTGGTGGGTTTTCCGGCAGGAGTCCGACACGGCTTTTAACCTCAAAAGGCTGCTCGACGGGATCAAATCCTTCCACCAGCACCCGCCCAGAAGTCGGACGCAAGAGACCGCACATCATTCGGAGCGATGTTGATTTCCCCGCTCCGTTCGGGCCAAGAAAACCGTGAACCACACCGCTTTGAATGGTGAAGTCCAAGCTCTGAACCGCCGTGACCCCGGGGTAATCTTTGTGGAGCTTTTCTGCTTTGAGCGCCCATGGGGCCGCGTCATGACCGAGCATCTTAGTCTCCTACTGCTTGGTTGTTGCCCTCACTGAGATAAACAGTGAAAATACTGAAAGTTAGCTTAATACCTTCCGAAAAGCGAAGCATGTCCATTGTAGATACTTTCAAGTCAAGAATTCAAGGGATGACCTCTGTGGTTTTCACCACACACGTTATTCCGGATGCTGACGGCATCGGTAGTGAAATCAGTCTGTGCATGGCGCTGCGCTCGTTGGGCATCAAAGCTGTGTGCGTGAATGACGAGCCTCTTCCCCAACGCTACCGCTACATGGACCCCGACCATGTGGTGCTTGGCTCAAATGAATTTGAACCGCAAGTCTTTGGCCCCGTCGATCTTTGGATCGTCGTGGATACCAACACAGTAGATCGCGTGTGCCCAGTGCTTCAACCGATCATTCGTAAGAATGGCAATGTGCTGTTCATCGATCACCACCCGGCCCCTCATCTTGAAGGCCAAACCGGTCACTGCGTGGATACCTCAGCTGCGGCCACCGGCCAGTTGGTGGGACATATCATCGAAGGTTTAGGGATTACGTTTAATCGCAAACTCGCTCTGCCGCTTTATACCGCGATCATCATCGATACCAGTTCATTCCGCTACCCAAGTGTCTCTGCGGCCACCCACCACCTCGTCGGTGATTTGATGGCGACCGGTATTGCACCGGGTGAAGCCTACAACGGTATTTACGGTGCGAAGAAGATCGAGCACATGCACTTGCTTGGAACTATTTTGTCGACGGCACAATCGACGAAGAACGGTGATATCGCTTGGATTCACCTTTCCAAAAATCTGATCAAGCGCTTTGAATCGGATGTGGAAGACACTCACGCCTTCATCAACCATCTCTTGATTCTGGATAACATCAAAGTCGCTTGTATGTTCCGCGATGATGGCGATGCTTTGAAAGTCAGCCTTCGTTCAAGTGGTGAATGGGACGTCGGATTACTGGCGCGCCAACTGGGCGGCGGTGGTCACTCACACTCAGCGGCCACTGTGATTGTGAAGAAAGAAGGCGATTCAGTAGAAGATCTGATTCATAAGACCGTGGCGAAGATGGAAGCTATCTTGCCGACGCTCAAAGCCTAAAAACTGCTCCTGGAACCACTCGAAAATCTTACTTCCGTTTCCACTGGTGGAAACATTCATGGTTGTTTTTAATTTCTAGTATTTAGCCAATCGGACTTTGCAGAGCTTACTCTTCCTTCACCGGCTTAATCCCCGCCCACGCGCGCATCTGATTCTTAAACAACCGCTCGTTGTACTTGAGTCCCGCACGACGAAGGGCTTTTTTATCCGGCGATAAGAAATCGCGATTCGCGATAGCGAAAATCTCTTTTACGTTTCCATTCACAAACCACGCACCATCCGCCGGCAGAACTTCGCGGTTCTGAGGAAGATCAGGGACGACAACCGGACGTCCGCCACACAATGCGCCGAGAGCCGCTGTGGGGAATGCACTCTCCCCTAGTACCCACACCGCACGCGCGGAATGAGTGAAGCCAGCGGTCGTAGCCGCGCAGTGATCACCCACGAACTCTCCCAGATTCTGCTTCTTCTCTTCTTCGTACACTTCATCAGCACCCATGAACTTTACATCCACGTTAGCTTCATGAGCGGCAACGATCACTTCGCGCACCTGACGTTCAGGCGCATTGTTGAGGAGTATCAAATGATAAGGGTATTCACCGGTGTGCTGCTCATCGGGCACAATCGGATAATCGTCCGTCTTAAAACCAGGATAGATGATTTTCCCATCGGAAAACCCAAGAGAGAGTGCGAGCGACTTCGTCGCAAACGCCACATTCTTCTCGGCCTCCAGCGCTTTCATTTTTACTTCACGATGGTGGTAGCTAAAAATCTTACGCCACCCCTTGAGCTCAAGCTTCTTCGGCGCAAATTCATTCATCCACACAAAGCGCTCAGTCTTCGCGCTGGTTTTAATGGTGTGCGCCCAGCCGCTGGAAATAATAATCAGCTTATCCACGTCCGCTGCGACTTTAATCTGTCTCGCCACTGTAGGCAGCATCCACGCCCGATCAGGAGTGGGTGCAAACGGCGTGGAGTGAATGCGATGGGTTTCAATGCGGCCCAAGATTTTTCCTGGCGCATGAGAGAGGCAATAAATATCGGCATCATCAAAACCGGCGAGCAGTAGCTCAAGCAGAAAAACTTCTGGGGTACGCTCGACGAGAAAATCGATGGCGAAGGCGACTTTCATGTCAGTATTTCTTGAGTTGGATGACAATTGCTCCGAGCATGAGCAAAGCTCCACCCAACAGCTGGATGTCGCTCAGCTGTTTGCCGAGGAAGAACCAGTTCACCACGACGGCACACAACGGGAAGAACATCTCAACGATGGAAGTGAATTTCGCTGGTAGACGCTGCAGACCTTTGTAATAAAGCCAAATCGCCAAAGCGCCCGATAGCAACACCATCACACCAATACGCAGATAGTCTGTAGCATCGGCAAAGATCATCTTCTGGCCCCACGGCACGAAGAACACTAAGGCGATGAAACCGACAAAGAAGCGACCGGCCGACATGGACGCTGGCTCGAACCCAGCGAGACTTAGTTTTTTACCGAACACAGTACTCGCGCCCCAACCCAACACCGAGATCCCTACCAAGCCGTAGCCCTGAACCGCAGCGTCTGAGGCGAGGCGATGGGGGTCTGTGCGGACGAGCATCCAAACTTTTTCCACATCCGGCGCGCTGATCAAGACAGCACCGAGGATGCACACCAGGCCCCAGAACAAGAATGGCTTCGGAATCGGCTCTTTTAAAATAATCCACGCCAAGATGACGGCAATCACCGGTTGGAATTTCTGCAAAAGAATAACGAGAGAGGGATTGAGGAACATGAAAGCGCCCGTGAACGCCACTGTTGCCAGAGCACTACCGCCGGCACCGATCACAAGGAATCCAAACGCATCACCAAATTTAAGTTCACCGATGCGCGGGAGCCCAGAGAATAGGCGCGGCAGAAACATCATGGTCAAAAGAGCGTGCTCAAAAAACACGATGACGGTGGGGTCAATGCCCTTCTCCACTAAGGGATAGCGGATGAGAGTATCGATGGCCCATAGAAAGCTGGCCAAAATGACGAAGAAAACACCGGCCACAAAAGCTCGCAGTTTTGGAGGTTCTGGCTAAATTATAGCTGAACCCGGAACGTCTCGAAAACCTCTCGTGCACGGGCGGCGGCTAAACTTTTGCGAACTTTCTTACGCGGACCTGACTTTCGCTGCTCTTTGGTCATCTCAACTGTCGGCAAGAGGCCGAAATTGATGTTGGATGGCGTCGGTTTCTCGATGGTCATGACGTAGTTAACAAGGGCCCCGATGCCCGTCTCTACCGGCCATGAGAGTTCCGGCTTCCCTTGAATACGGTTCAAGAGTTGGCTTGCCACATACAATCCGATCGAAGCTGATTCGGTATAGCCCTCAACCCCAGTGATTTGGCCCGCGAAGCTCAGCTCCGGGAATTTGTTGCTCGTCATGCTGTGGTTTAAGAGCCGGCGGCTGTTCAAAAATGAGTTACGGTGGCATGAGCCCAAGTGAATGAACGAGGCCTCTTCTAAACCCGGAATCATCCGGAAGACACGCACCTGCTCTTTGTAGGTCAAACGCGTCTGGAAACCCACCAAGTTAAAGGCGGCTCCGGCGAGGTTCTCTTTACGAAGTTGCACCACGGCCCAGGGCTCACTGCCGTCCGGCAATTCAAGGCCGATGGGCTTCATGCAGGAAAAGCGTGCGGTTTCTGGACCGCGCTCTGCCATGAGATCGATGGGCAAACAGCTCTCGAAGAATTTCCAGTCCTCGAAATCTTTCGGTGGCACTTTTTCCGCTTTAGCGAGCTCGCCGACAAACAAGTCGTACTGCTCTTTGTTCATGGGCGCGTTCAAGTAATCAGCGCGCTCATCGGGTTTGCGGTGACGGTCTTTGTAGTAAAGTTTGGAGTAATCCAAGGTATCCGCATCCACGACCGGCGCGATCGCGTCGTAGAAGTAGATATCTTCTGCACCTAAGTTCGCCACCATCCACTCTTCCAGTGGTGTGGTGGTCAGCGGCCCCGTGGCCACGATGACATGCTGGCATTCCAGTTCGCGCATAAGACTCAACGGATCACCGGCTTCAGCAGCGACGACCTTGATGTTTGGGTGGGCATGAAGACGCTTGGTGATTTCCGCCGAGAAAAGTTCGCGGTCTACCGCGAGAGCATCGCCGGCCGGAACTGAGGTCTCATCGGCGACGGCAAGAACCAGTGACCCGAGGGCACGCATCTCAGTTTTGAGCAATCCATGGGCCGAGTCAGGATCAAGGGACTTAAGCGAGTTGGTGCATACCAGTTCAGCAAAGTTTTTGATCTTCTGGGCCGGGTTCAGCTTAAGGGTTTTGACCTCAACTAAGGCCACCGACACTCCGCGAGAGGCCAAAAACCAGGCGGCTTCTGATCCCGCAAGTCCGGCACCGATCACCAATACGCGTGTTGTAGTCATTTTTGGTCCTCTTTTCAGATGACCTCTAGCATAATGGGGTCGTTCCCACAACGCGACCGAGGGATTAGGCGTGCAAATACACCTCCATCAAACCCATCACACCATTGCTGATTTCACGGCCATCCGCCAGACGCTCCAAACCTCACTGGAGCGCCCTGGGCTGCACGTTTTTCCCGAGCTTTACCTCACCGGCTACCCGCTCGCCGATCTGTGCCTCCAGTCGCCCTTCATAACCAGTTATCAGAAATTTCTCAAAGAGATCGATGCCTGGGCGCAAAAACTGCCCAAGAGCACTGAGACCGTCGCGCTGATAGGCGGCTTGGCCTATCAACTGGGCGAAGAGGGCATTCCGGTCAGTATCCGCAATGTGATCTATGAACTCACTCCGGGTGCACCTTTGCGCCCGCTCTACACCAAACGCCTGCTCCCTAATTACGATATTTTTGATGAGCAAAAATACTTCACGCCAGGGACCACTCCGGGCGTGTGGGAATGGCAAGGCAAGCGCTTTGCCTTGATGATCTGCGAGGATATGTGGGCTTCGAGTTTTCACCAACTCGATCCGGCGATAGATCTCGCCAAAATTGGCCCGTTTGCTGCCGTCATCAATCTCTCGGCGTCGCCGTTTGAAGTGACCAAAAACGACACCCGCATCGCCCGTGCGCGCACTCTTTCGCAATTGCTGAAAGCACCGTTTTACTACGTAAATCGGGTGGGTGGTGAAGACGAAATTCTGTTTGATGGGCAATCTTTTGTCGTCAATGGTGAGACTGTTCTCGCCCAAGCCCCGGCTTTTGCCGCCCACACCTTGAGTCTGCCGCTGGCCAGTGCCACAGAGTACGCACCAGTGGGAAGTACGCTCTGTGAAAATACCTGGGAATCCCTCTTCGCTCCCCGCTTTTCTGCGGACAAGGCCCTGCCACGCCGATTGCAGACCTGGCGTGATGACGAGTGCGCCCTGGTCGCCCGCGCCCTGCAGTTTTCATTGCAAGAGTACGCCAGCAAGAATGGTTTCAAGAAATTCCTCGTCGCCCTTTCCGGCGGCATGGATTCAGCTTTGGTGCTCACACTCGCCAAGCTATCGCTCGCCCCCGGCCAGGAGTTGGAAGCGGTTTATATGCCGGGAAGCTTCTCCAGCCCGCTGAGCTGGGATCTTTCCATGGAGATTTGCCAGAAGTTGGGGCTCAAACTGACCAGTCTGCCCATCAAGTTTCTCCATTCAAATGTACGAATGGCGTTTCAGAACACTTTCCCTGAACCTTTCCAGGGCCTCACCGACGAAAATGTTCAGAGTCGGTTAAGAGGGATGCTGCTTTACACGCGCTCGAATCAGACCGGTGCGATGGTCATCAATACCTCGAATAAGTCTGAACTCGCAGTGGGGTACTCGACCCAGTACGGTGACTCGGTGGGGGCCCTTTCTTTGCTCGGTGATCTCTATAAAACAGAGGTTTACCGTCTCGCGGAGTGGATCAACGAGGCCCACGGGGGGCTCATTCCCAAGGGAATCATCACGCGCCCACCCTCGGCCGAGCTACGAGAAAACCAGAAAGACCAAGACAGCTTGCCCGCCTATGAGCGGTTGGATGCGATGCTGGAGGGGATTTTGAGTTACCGCTTCCACGCCAAGGACCTGAGCTCGATGGGTTTTGAAGCGGCCGAAGTAAAAAGGGTCTTCCAACTTTATGCGAAGGCGGAGTATAAGAGGCGGCAGTTCTGCCCTATCGTCAAAATCAAGGCGAAAAGTTTTGGTTTTGGGTATAGAGTACCACTCAGCAAACACCCTGGTTTCTACCAGGACTAACCTTAGGAGCCCACCATGCAAGAGAACGATACTAACAGCACGAACGTCGTCCTTGATGCTCTCGAGAACGTCAAAAACAACGTCAAAGAAAACGTGAAGACAGTGAAGAACACTGTTGGAACGTTTACCAGCGAAGCCAACATCAAGCAGATCAAAGCATCCGTTAAAAAATTGGTGCAAGACGCGCAGAAAGATTTCTCGAAGCTCGTTGATAAAGATGTTGCGGCGGCGAAGAAGAAGTTCAACGCAGAGAAAGTGTTGCTCGATAAAGAAGTGAAGAAGCAAACTCTCGCGGCAAAAAAATTCATCGCGACTCAGAAGAAAGAAGTCGCGGCTCTTCAATCTCGCCTTGAGAAACTCGTAGGCGCGACGAAGAAGAAAGCGAAAGCGGCTCCGGCGAAGAAAGCCACCGCGAAAAAAGTCGTGAAGAAAGCGACGAAGAAAGTAACTAAGAAGCGCTAATTAAAAAGCCACCCTCGGGTGGCTTTTTTTTTTATTTGGGAGTGACACGCAATTAAGGATCAGATCCTAAGCGTCCAAAAATTGCTACTGCTTGAATTGCACTCATGGGTACATTCTTAAAATCTTCCGTCTCTAACTAAAATGAATTCTTCCAAAGACAAATTGGTCCCATGCTTCAGGTTGTATTCCGAAACGGCTCTGTCGGTTTTTTCTTTAGAAATAAGGGTTAATGCCTGGAGCTTTGAGAATGAATAAGTAACTAGCTCCCAAAAGGTAATTTCTTTGCCAAAGGTCTTTGAACAATCTTTTTTAACGATTGATGTTCGCAATCATATGCGGCGAAAGTGCTACTCCTCTTCGAGGGGCTGATCTACTGGTAAAAAACGGTCGTATTCATTCAAGTTGTTGAACGATAAAATCTTTGCCACAGTCAAAGCAACAAAAGGAGAGATCAAAAACCATACCTGGACAATTGTAATAGCTTTCATACCGATACCGACTTGAAGTTTGTGTGTTCAACGCTCAACGGATCCTCTATCACGAGGAGTCCCGTGTTTCTCAAGAATCAAATGCACATGAAACAAATGTGCTTCAACGGTAAGGAAGCGCTCCATTCAATAAACTGAAATCAATGGCGTCAACATTGACCATGCCAAGGCGATTCTCGGTGTTGCGAAGGAATCACAAGCCGTTATTCGAATCAGCTACTGGCGCTAGCAACTTGAGTGAGTATGGGGCCATAGATGGAACTCGTGGTCGATCCGTTCCGTGGTGTCATTGAATCTATCATAACTGATAGCCTAGACCCTAAATCAACTGCCCATTTTGTTGACACTGACGATGCCATAATTGAAAAAACCTGGCCGCTTCACATCTCCGGAAGCACTTCGTGTCATCCGTAGGTATAAAGGAACTTAAAACCACCATAATGAAATGAATTTGATTGTAGAATCAACTCCACACTATCAAGCCCCAAAGTACAGCGGGTGAGATAGTTGCTCTCGCAAATGGAGGATTAATGAAGTTTACGTTTTTTGCTTGTGCCCTTTCATCAATAATCTTGTTGGGATGTTCTCATCTACAAAGTAGCATTAGAATCCCAGCGTCTGAGAAAGATGTTGGTGTGATCGGTCCCAAAGGTGAAGTCATCCTCTTTTACAGAGAGGGAGATTCTATCATTGTAAAAAACTGTGACCCAAATACCATCCTGGGACAGACTCCTGCTGAGGCGAGAGAAAATTGCCAAGGACCGGCGAATAAAGTTCCGGTTGAATCATTTAAGCACGCAATTAGAAATTTAGTATCCACGGATAGATTAAATGATCTTAAGCCACTGACTCCGGAAGAAGTTCGGGCGTATACGGAGGATGGTCTAAGTTCAGATCAATTGGAAGCCATGATTATCGAACTTGATAAAATCAATGCGTTCATTACTACATATGGTGCTGAGAACGCTAATCTTGTCCGCAAGGAAGAATTAGTAAAAGCGCTTCGTTCGCAAGAAACTCGATTAAGGGTTTTCAAGAAAATTAATACAGAAATTGAAAAAACGTTGAACCTGATTACGGATCAGACAATTCTGACCCTAACCAAGTTCAACTCAGATAAAGATCAATTCCTTTATACCGTTTTGAAGAATTTTAACCCATCTCAAAAGTACCCATGCGGCCTAAAAGGTACTGTCCGAGAGCGAATCAAAGATTGTTCATACCAGTTAACATCTAAGAAAGAGGGCTTTGTTCTTGTGACAAGAACTAAAGAATTTAAAGAGGTGTATCGGGACACTAAGAATGGTCTTCTTTGGGGTGATCGTCTTCCTTCAGATACGTTTTTTGATTTTGCTAAGAAAGCCTGCAAGTCTCAACTTGCTGAAGTGGGAAAAATCGCTGAAGTTGTTTGGAGACTTCCTAGTATAGACGATTACTATCAATCTGAGAGAAACGGGATGAGGAAAGCTCTGCCGAATATGAACCACTTCTTTTGGTCTTCAACAAATTACCCTGTTTCCGCAAGTGAATGGCCGGGAGGACCAAGTGTAAACACGAAAGAAGTTCTTCTGTTTAGTGGCCATAGCCCCCAAAAAGTAATGTATCCACACATGTTTCTCCTCCCCAGAGCCTATTCGATTCGCTGCGTGGGCTGGGTAGACTTGTGATTTAAATTGCAATTTGATCATTTGGCTACAGGGACAGTGATTCGCTGTCCCTAAGGTTTTTTTGCGCCTCCGAAGCGCCAAAAACATTAGGGCTAAAAAAGTTATCGTGACAGCAAACCAGCCTCAAGACAAAAAACACCTGGATATTTTGAATTTGAAATGCTTTGGGTGAGTCCATGGTTATTGCTACTCCAAAGACCGGGAAGAACTACAAAATAAGGGCATTCTTTATAGGCGCGCTAGGCCCAACCCCGAATTCCTTAAGAAAAACGTCGAATTGATTTCCAGAAGGTACCAAAAATATCTCGCAGTCTGGAGCTTCCGCCCCTTGATGTAAGAAGAGACGGCGCTCCCAGGGATTCATGTTTAGAGGCCAGGATCTATGTAAAAAATGCTTGCTCGAAGTCCTTGGATTCTTGTGCATGTAAAT
>JAUMHO010009004.1:0-11908 GCA_032360965.1 Ulva armoricana | reverse complement strand
TTGAAAAACGCGGCCTCACTGGCACCCAGGCGCAAGACTTTTTGTCTTGGAACCTCAAAGACATTCCTGATCTCACCAAAATGATCGATCTCGAGAAAGCGGCTTTGCGTTTGATCTCCGCAGTGGAGCAAGGTGAAAAAATCGCGGTGTATGGCGACTACGACGTCGACGGCACAACATCGTGCGCGCTGCTGTGGCACTTCTTCAAGATGATCGGCGCGGAGATCGCCGTGTTTCAACCGAGCCGCTTCGTCGAAGGCTACGGCATCCACCCAGTTTCCATCGATAACGCTCTTGCTGAAGGCGTGAAGGTTTTGATCTCCGTGGACTGCGGTATCTCGAACACAGAGACCGCCGATTACGCGCAAATGAAAGGCATCGATCTCATCATCACCGATCACCACCGCGACGCCGCTCCGTTCATTCCGCGCGCCTACGCCGTCGTGAATCCCAATCGTCGTGACGAACCGGAAGATTCTCCACTTCGTCCGCTCGCAGGTGTGGGTGTGGCTTTCGCTCTTGCGGTGAAGATGCGCGAAATCATGATCGCCAATGGAAAAAATGTTCCGACGGTTTATCCGCTTTTGCCGTTTGTTGCTGTGGGAACAATTTGTGATCTTGCTGTGCTGACTCCGATCAATCTTCGTCTCTCACGTCATGGCCTGAAGCAGATTCCAACCTGTCCTTACCCAGGGCTCTTGCAATTTTTTGCGCCAGAAGAACTCAAAGACGGCGTCACCAGCGAGAAGATCTCGTTCAACATTGGCCCGATGATCAACTCTAAAGGCCGTCTGGATCATCCGGAACGCGCTCTCAAACTCCTCATCGCGCAGACCCGCGAAGAGGCGCGCGAGCACTATCAACACTTGGAAATCTCCAACCGTGACCGCCGCATGATCCAAGCCGAAGTCGTGGAAGGCGCAAAAGAAGAAGTTCGTAAAAACCTCAACGACGACATGGTCGTGAACGTTGTGTACCGTCCCGACTGGCACGAAGGTGTCGTGGGGATCGTCGCCAGTAAACTCGTCGATGCGTTCCACTGCCCGGCGGTGGTGCTCACCAACGCTGAAGAAGACGGCATTGTGAAAGGCTCGGCCCGTGCCGCTGGAGAGATGAACATCTTTGAGTGCCTCGAGCAGTGTAAAGACCTCTTCATTAAATTCGGTGGCCATAAAGCCGCTGCCGGTATGTCGCTCAAGAAAGAAAATGTTCCTGAATTCCAAAAACGTCTGCGTGAGATCATCGCGCGCCTCCCGGCAGTCTTACGGACGCGCCAAGAACACTGGGACATCGAGCTCAACCCGGAAGACATCTCTCCCCAGCTCGTGCGCGATCTGGCGCATCTTGAGCCGTTTGGAAATGGTAACCAACGTCCTGTCTTCCGCATGTCCGGCGTGAAGCTTGCGAGCTATCGCATTTTGAAAGACGCTCACGTGCGCTGGACGTTCTCGCCGCTCAAGAATCCCCAATCGACGTTTGCGGGGATTAGTTTTAACTACCTCGGGAAATGGAACGAGCCTTCGCCCGATGAAGTTTTCCAGAAGCAGGGTAAGACTCCCTTCACACTCCAGTTCGGCATTGGCATCAACCGTTTTAATGGTAACGAGACCATTCAGCTGCAGGTGGAAAGAATCATCCTATGAGTATCATGCAGTACACGGACTACCGAACGTATCTCAAAGACATTCTCAAAGAAAAAACCGACGCCAATCCTCTGTTCTCCCAGCGCGCGTTTGCGAAGTTCCTCGGCATCTCTCACGTCGCTCTCAGCAATGTGTTGGCAGGGAAACGCAGCTTCTCCTCAGAGCTGGCGCTTAAAGTCGCTAAAAAATTAAAATTCTCAGAAGTTGAAAAGCGCCGGTTGCTTTTGCTGGTTCAGTTGGCCGCGGCGAAAGACCCGGAGATTCGCCAAGAACTCGAACGCCAGATTCACGCGACTCGCCCATCTGTTATGTCAGAGCTCGAGCAAGAGAATTACCAGAAGATCAGCAAGTGGTATCACTTCCCGGTTTCGGCCATGACCGAGTTGGAAAATTTCTCCGCGAAAGAAGCCGCCACTCGCTTGGGCATAACGCTTGCGGAAGCCCAAGGAGCGATTGATGATCTGCTGAGCACCGGTGTGCTCTCGCTCGATGCGAACGGCCAGTACAAGCAAGAGAAGCGCTATTTGGTCACGAGCAAGAACTCGCTAGATGACGTGCTTGAGAAATACAAGATCATGACAGACAAGGCCCACGTCGCCTTCAAGCAGCAACCGCCCACCATGCGCTTTGGTAACACGGAGACGTTTTCGTTTTCGCAAAAAAATGTTGAGAAGGCGCGCGCTTTAACGGAAGAATATCTCGCGCAGATGAATGCTTTGGCGGGGTCGCATAATCCGGTGACGCCACCGACGGATATCTATCACCTGATGGTTTATTTCTATAACCTAACACCCTGAGTGATTCACTTCCGCTAGCGGAAGTGAACCACAAGTTTTCTAGGGTGCGATCTATTTCGTCGCTTTAAATTCCTGGAGCTTCGTCTTGTATTCCGCGGCTGGAATTTCGGTGAACACGGTTTTGTGAGTCGCGACGAGCTTGCGATCATTGCCGTACACCAAACTCTCCGTCTTACCCTGACCGTTCGTCATCGTGCTCGTGTACGTCATGCGGCCACCGCCGTCGAAGAAGATTTCTCCGCCCCAGTTCGTTCTTTCCGGATTGGTGTACGACATCACGCCGACGATGTGTCCCTTCGGGCCCGTGATCGCGTAGCCTTCCGACTGGCCGATGCGCGCCAGCTCGGAGTCAGCGCTTTCGACCTTGCCGGTCTGTGGAATCTTGAACGTGCGGGTCTCGAAGATCTTTGAGCGGTCGTCTGCAATCATGAACTCGAGCAAGAAGGTTTGCTTCTCGCCGATCTGCGTTTTGCCATCCGCCGAGAAGTGGCTCGACTCGCCGGTGAAGTATTCCGTTTTTCCTTTCGGGCGCGAAAGCGTTGCGCAGGAACTGAGGACGAAGAGGGCAAGTAAGATAAGTGAATGTTTCATTGTATATTCTCTCTTTGTTAAAAAACTAGCCTCTGACGATTTCGACTTTATTGATGCGTACATCTTCTCTCGGACGATCGCCCGGGCCCGTTGGCGTACGGCCAATTTTTGAAATCACTTCCATGCCTTCGACGACTTCACCGAACACCGTGTGACGGCCATCCAAGTGCGGAGTCGCCGCGAGGGTGATGAAGAACTGTGAGCCATTGGTACCGGGGCCCGCGTTCGCCATCGACAAGATGCCAGCGCCGGTGTGGCGGAGTTCTTTTTTGAATTCGTCGCCGAAACGGTAGCCAGGGCCGCCGCGACCGGAACCTTCTGGGCAGCCGCCTTGGATCATGAAGCCGTTGATCACCCGGTGGAACACGAGGCCGTCGTAGAAGTTTCCGCCCTTCTCCGTTTCTTGGCGGCCTTCAGCGAGGTTGATGAAGTTCCAAACAGTTTCCGGGCAGTCTTTCACATGCAAATCGATGGTGAAGTTCCCCATGGTGGTGTGGAAAATGGCTTCGACGCTTTCGATGTCTTCTTTGTGCTCTGATTTTTTAACGCTTTTTCCGAACATTGGGATCCTCCAAAGTTTTTACATTATATCCTGACGGGAATTCAGCTGGCACAGAACCAGCGACCCATAAAGTTGTGCGTTCACGAGGAAAGAAAGCATCCAGCGGCATCATCGGTCCACCCTGAAGGCTCCCATCCATCGCCGTTGGCCCGAGACTCTCGGCACCCATGCTGAAGAAACTATACTCTGCGAGATTCTGCGCATTGATCCAGGCCTCGATGCCGGAGACATCCGTGCACAGACTAATCAGCACGACGGGATTTCCTTGATTACCCAAGTTCTGCAGCCACGCTTTGGCAAAGGGCTTGTCTTCGATGGGATCCCACCACACCACGTTCACCGGTAGATTCGCCGGGAACCGCAGATCCTTCAGACCACCTTTGACTTGCTCGAGTGATTCCAGAAACAGCACGGCTTCTTCCTGCGGTGTCAGGCTCCCTGTCCCCGCAGCGTAGCGCTCTTTCCACTTACGATTGAATTGCGTTTGGAGTTCCACACGCTGATTGAACGTGAGGGCATGGATTTTTTCCAGCGGGCCATGATCCAAGAAACGCACCGAGAACGTGCGGGCACAGTGGGCACTCAAGCTGCCATTGGCCCAGGTCGGAAGTTCCGGCAAAAAGAATTGCTCGGTGCCGGCGCTCTGGTAGGGCATCGGTCCAAGCTCCACCGGCCTCGATGCGCTGGTACAGGCGGCCAAGATGAAAAGTAAAAATCCATATTTCATGGAGTAGGGCCCTTCGGCGAAAAGAGTTGCTTGAGTTCACCCAGGATGCCGGCGGTGGACGTGTCAGGAGATAGAGTAAAGAATCCCACTTCATCGTGCTTACCGTGGGGATCGCGCGAGGTTTTCAAATCCGGAGAGAATCGCAGATCAAGGCCCGCGAATTTCTCATGGGCACGACGCGTGCCCGTGGCGCCGATGATTTTATCCACGCCGATGGTCTTCAGTTCAAGGCCGTTATTTTCTGGTTGCACGAGACCTTTCACAAAGGGCGACGTCTCGATGGTGAGAAAGCTGCGCGTTTTATCCACCAACTGATCGACCGCGCTCACGATGTGACCCGAGAACACCACGAGGCGTGGGATCGGTTGCTCTGGCATCGGCTTCTTCGCCTTGATGAAATCATCCAACTCTTGCCACGCACTCAAGGCAATCTGCCACGCTTTCACGGCTTCCTGCTGCTCATGACGTGCCATCGCGAGAAACTCCGCGAGCTGTTGCGAAAGTTCGCCATGATCTTCGGTGAAGAATTTTTCAAACGGCGTGGCCGTTGATGTGACATGAAAGATACGTTTGTTGGGTTGCTGCCACCACGTTTTGAGACCTGTGAGCACACGCGCCGCTTGAGCACCGTCACCCACGACAGCGATCTCTTGGGACTCATTGGCCCAGGCACTCCAGTTCTTTTGCTCATCACCGTAAGCCACTGTGCCTTCACGCAAGCGTGACTCACCGATGGCCGGAGCACCCGGACCGAGTTCACGACGGCCCACACCTGGTGAAGCATCGATGACGACGTCCACGTCTTCGAACATTTCTAATTGGCTTTTTAATGAAGCCACAAACTCTTGAGAGAGCTTCTGGTACACATCTGGCTGCTCAGTAAGGCCTTGCTCAATCATCGGTTCTGGATTGACCTGGAAGCTCACACGAAACAAATCGGCGAAGCGCGATTGCGTCGTTGGTTTTTGACCGGCGAGCAAAAAGCGTTTGCTCACTTGCAACCAAGGAGCGGCGACGAGCACGCCACTTTGATGAAGCTCGATCAGCTCTCGGGTATCCAACTCCGGACGCCAAAACAAACGCACAGAAGCACCGAGCTGAAGCAGCTCGCGGGTCATGTGAAGGGCCTGATTAGAGGGGCCTAAAACGGCGACTTTCATGGAGGTCCTTTAAGGACCCCCATTCTAGTCTTGGAAAAGCTGTTTGGCGATTAGAGGAAGTAGACTTTGTGCGCGGCACTGTCGTGGCACGAGAACTCAGCGTACTTGTAGATGAACTGCACAAAACTTTCGAGTGCCTTAAAACTTGGCAAGCTTTTGTCGAACTCTCCCCCGCAACGCCAATAAACGTCACCCTTAGAGTCCACGTATTCGCTGGAGCGGCGTACTTTAATCACAACAGGCAAGAAACTGGTCTTGGTAAAAAACAGCTTGAGCGTCACTTCTGCGCCCGTGCTGAATTTATTTTTTGCTTGTGCACTGAACGGGATTTGGAACTGACACCCATCAGCAGAGATATCGATGAGTTTGAGGGGATGTCCCGAGCCGTTGTCGTCGATGATGGCATCTACGCCCAAGAATTCATCAAAAACCACACGCTCAAACGAACGGCGTTTCTGCTCGATGGTTTCGCGGCGCTTAGCTTCAAAATCAAAAACTTTCTTTTCAGACATTGATGACCTCCATGACGTCCCTTTCTCATCGGAATCCTAGGGGGCGTCTTGAGGCTTTTGTGCTTCGCTTTTCACCGGCCAATAGTGCTATACTGGCGTCTTTACGAGGACATGTAATGAACGGAATAACCGAGCAGGATATTCAGGATTTCCTTCTGAAGACAGAAGAATTCTTGTCTGATCTCCCCCTGCAGGAACGCGAGATGGCCATGGAAGAATGGCGTCGACAGGTCCGGGATTACGCCCAAGCAATGCCGGGCGTTGATTTCACTCGCTTTAAAATGGCCCTCGGTGGCCCCCGTGGTGCCGCCAACTTCATTCGCTTAAAACAAAAAATCCCTCTGCAGTACGGAACCGGCCCCGGCATCAAGCGCGCCGTTGTGTTGACCACAGCCGCAGGCATCATCGCCTTCTTTCTCTTGATGGGCTTCTTGTGGTGGAAATTCACACCGATCTTTTCTTTCAAAGAGGACCGCGTGCAGGTGCTCGGCGGTTTGATCGATATCGATGGCCAGCTCGGGCAAGTGAAGTTCGGCGATAACTATGAATTCTCGGACTCGCAGTTCAAAAACGTTTTCGAAGGCACCTACGAAATTCCGGCCGAAAGTGTTGAGGATATCTTAATCGAATTTGATCGCGGTCAGATTGAAATCAGCTACACACCTGATCCGCGGATCACCTGGGACTGCAAAGTCTCAGCAGAACCTGGTGAAGGCTTCATTCGTCAGGAGAAAGAAGTCATCATCATGAATCTCAAAAGTGTGGGAGGAACCGATTGCGAGATCAAAGTTCCAACTCGCTTGAAACACACGGTCAGTGGTGATGCTGGTAAAGTCGACTTGATCGCACCAACGAACGACACGTTCGTGCAGCTAGGTAATGGAATTGTGTTGATCGCACCGGATTCTGAAAATTCTTATCGCTTCGATCTCAAGGTCGGTCAGGGATTGGTCGATCCGTCCTTCAACTCGCTTTCCAGTGATGATGGAATCGAAATCAAGGTTGATTTAGGAAATGGTAGTGTACAAAAGAAATAGCGCAGTCTTCCTGCTGCTCATGATGGTGAGTTTTGGCGCCTGCGCGATAGGGCCGCACACCGATCATGCGGTCCCCGTGCTGTGGCCCGAAGACCAAGCGCAATTAGTGAACTACGCCAACATGTTCGAAGGGTCGCCCTACTCTTTTGGCGCCCGTAGCCCGAGTTCGGAAGATTGCTCATCATTCATTCAAAAAATATTTTCGTCCGTCGGCGTCGAGCTTCCACGCTCATCACGTGAGCAGGCGCTGGATCCGCGTTTCGTCGAAGTCCCCCGCGAAGAATTGCGCCAAGGTGATCTGGTGTTCTTCCGCAACACTTACCGCCGTGGCATTTCTCACGTCGCTTTCATGGTGGACCCGCAAACCATGATTCATGCATCACCTCGCGATAAGCAGGTCGCGAAAGCTTCGCTCACGCCGCGCCATCCTCTGTGGAAAAAAATCCACTCGGTGCGCCGCTGGAAGCAGATCATGGAAGCTGATGAGTTGAAGCCACGCTTCTCGTGGGAAGATAATATCTAAAGTACGATACGCTCGAGTTCGCCGAAAGTTCTCGGCTGCATCAGCGTCTGCGCTAAACGCGCGAAGTGTGACGTCACATCCGTGGTGCAAATTTGCAACGTCGATTTTTGTCCCGCAGGGGCCGCGCCTCCGTGAGACGCAAAATGCGCTTGCATAATTTTTGCTAACACATCACCAGATTCGATCAGCGTAACACCTTGGCCGGTGACTTGAGCGATGTCGGCCTTGAGCATCGGATAATGAGTGCAACCCAAGACCAACGTATCAATCCCCGCACTCATGAGAGGGGCCAGGTACCGTTTGGCCATGAGCTGAGTCACTTCATCATTCACCATCCCCTCTTCCGCCAGTGGCACGAAGAGCGGACAGGCCTGTTCGAAGACTTGCACATCCGAACGTAGAGCTTTGAGCGTTTTTTCATAGGCGTGGCCCTGCACCGTCGTGCTGGTGCCAATCACGCCGACTTTGTTCGAACGCGTGGCTGCCAATGCTGCCGAAGCGCCCGGGCCAATCACATTGAACAACGGCAAACCTGCGAAGTTGGTTTCTTTCAGAAAAACGGTCGAGGCGGTGTTGCAAGCGATGATGAGCATTTTGACATCACGCTGCTGCAAGAAACGCAGAATCTGCTCACCGTATTTGCGGATGGTTTCCGGCGATTTATTCCCGTAAGGCAAACGGGCCACGTCACCGACGTACAAAAACGATTCGTCAGGGAACGCCTGCGCTAGACTCTTCAGTACAGTGAGACCCCCGAGGCCAGAATCAAAGAGACCAATGGCACGCGCATCAGGTTTCATTTTTTTTCCGACGAGGAAGGCGGTTCATGATCTTTTCTTGGTAGGGCGCCGTGAAGATCTTGATCTTCTCGAGGAGCTGGTTCTGCCCTTGGCGTGTCTGCAACTTGGTGTGCTCGGCGACTTCTTTCCAGAAATCTCCTTCCCACACCGCGGGGTACGCGGTCTCAGACTGCAGGAGTGCTTCTCGCATGGCCACTTCAAGGGAGCGCGGTTGAATATCAGGGAAGAGCTCTTCGGCTTTGGTATCCGTCACCACCGTCGGATGCGACAGTGAGAGGAAAAGTTTTTTACCGACGTTCGCAAACTCCGGTAGCACCAAGTCGATCAAGGGCAACATCAATCGCTGATCCATGGCCGGCAGTAAGAACTTCGGACGGCTGACTTCTTCGATTTTATAGACTAGATCCAACAGCTCACCGTAAGGAATAACTTCCGGTGCACCGATCTCCACCACCGTATGGCCGATGACCTGCACGTCGAGTGCGGCCAACAAATAGGCCAGCAAATCATCGAGAGCGATCGGCTGACAAGGTGTCTCCAACCACGGAGCAAAGGGACGGACTGGGAGGCGTTGTGAAAGCGCCTTGAGCATTTCAAAACTTGTCGACAAGGGGCCCAAGACAATCGAAGCGCGAAACTCGATGGAGGCACCGGGAATGAGTCCAAGAATTTCTCCGACCAAGTGACGACTGCGCAAGTGCGCCGAGAGGTCTTCGTCGGGACCAAGGCCACCGAGGTAGATGACCTTGCGGAGTTTTGCTTTCTGAGCGGCCTGAGCGAACTGCGTCGCCCCCTTCGCTTCAAAGAACTCAAAGTCCTCTTCCTCTTCTGCTAAGCCGTGCACCAGATAGTAGGCGCAATCAGCACCTTTCAATACTTCTTCGAGGTGGAGCGTCGTCGCGATGTCACCGCGGAGAACTTTAAGGTTGTTGTGTTGCAGGGCCCATTTTTCCGGCGCGCGAGAAAGCGCGGTCACCGTGTGACCAAGGTCGAGCAAGCGCAGAGTCAGCGCTGTTCCAACAAAACCTGTGGCTCCCAAAACTGCAATGTGGGCCATACTACTTTTCCTTAATCGATCGGAGATGGCGACCGAAGGCATTCATGACGATCAAGTGAACCACCGCCTGCGTCCACTTGTAAATAATCCAAGGTAAGGCAGGCCGAAAGTCATGGATCGCGGCCATGACGTGACGACGCTCCAACACCTCGCGAAACTCGAGTCGTCCCCGCCCTTGCTCAGCGGCGAGGAGCCCTCCGCGGATATAGAGCAGCTGCCGATCAGGAGCGCTCCGTTCGACTGATTTATCCAGCAGTAAAAGAGTCAACTTCGGAGAGATGAAATAGAAACGGCACAGAGTTCCTTCCACGCGGGTGCGGATGATGAACGAAAAAAACTGCGGCAACCAAAGGAAGTATTCGTTGGCGACCCAAGCGGCATCTTTTCCTGGCGGCAGCACCAGACGCTGAACGGAACGTACGTGCTTCGGAGCTTTCAAAACGACCGGTGTGTGGAAGGCGTGCACATCTCCCTCCACTTTGTTCACCCAGTGTGTGAGCGACTCCGTGAAAGGAGTCTGCATGAGATCCGGGCGAGGAAATCGCGCTTTCTCTCGCACGAGCATGGCGTAGCGAAGACTTAAGACGAGCGGATACACCAGGGCCCGCGGCGCGCCGGTGACCAAGGTGACCCAGAAGCGCGACATGTTGAGGCTGAAAGCTCCCACCGAAATCATCATCGGATTTTTGCCGAGGGATCGCGCCATGGCCGCCATCATCTCTTGGTAGGTCATGACTTTAGGTCCACCTACATCCCAGACTTTTCCTCGCACGCTCTCCTCTGTGAGGCAGCAATGAAGTACGTTCAACAAATCATCGAGATCGATCGGCTGCGAGAGTGTGCTGGTCCAACTCGGACAGAACATGAGCGGGAGCCGCTGCACGAGGCGCCGAAGAATCGCAAACGACGATCCGCCTTGACCGATGACCATCCCGGCCCGCAGGACCGTCACTTGCGGCGCCGCCGATTGCAAACACTGCTCGACCTCGAGTCGACTCTTGAGGTGCCAAGAGAGTTCCGCTTGTTCTATCGGCAGGAGACCACCGAGGTACACCACATGCTTCACACCAGTCTGGCGAGCAGCACGGGCAAAGTTATCGGCGAGGATCAGATCCAGATCGTAGAATGTCCCTTGGACCAAAGAAGCCGAGGGCAGCATGGAGTGCACCAAGTACACCACCTGGTCGCAGCCTTCCATCGCAAGTACTATATCTTTGAGCGAAAAGATATCCGCTTGCCGCCACTCGAGGCGCTCGTGGCCAACGACAGGTTGTTGACGTGATAGGGCCACTATCGAGAGATTCGGGTCCAATTGGAGTTTTTTGAGCAGTGCCTGCCCAATAAACCCCGAAGCTCCAGCTATTAACAAACGAGACAAGGTCTTTCCTTGGAGAAATGTGACTTCCTTAGGATAATAGGGTCATGTCCTTCATGTCATGGCTCCCGAGCGCTTTCAAAGATCTTCTCAAGCATGTTCCCACCATTTTATTCGAAGTGGTGTCGTGGAATGCACTTATGAAGGATGCCGCACTCTTGTCTAAGCGGCTGATCACCGGTGAGGGTGCTGATAACGCGCGTCAGGAAGTCACTCCCCGCCTTCCACCTGGTGTAAATTTTGTGGATTTTGCCCCAACCGCGCCGGCCACCCCAGAATCTCGCCAGATGCTGGGCGAGAAAATCCTCGCCGTCTATTTCAAACAACTCACCCGTTCTGGGCCCATGTTTTTAGATCTGCGCTTAAATGGCTTCGGCATTGCCAACAATCAGGTGGCGTGGAATCCGACATCACTGTGGGGAGAATTCTCAGCTGGTTTCACCGATGGCCTCGGCGATCTCTACGGAGGTTTCTATGGGCAAGACAAAACACGCTTTGAAAAAGGCCTCGAAAAAACCGGCCTCATCCAAGCGAGCTGGTCGGTGGAAGATCGAGAACGCATGGCGACCCTTTTTCGCGCGCACTTCGGCCAGGCCCTCGACGCTCCCATGAGTTTTAAGTTGGAAACTTTTCAAAAATCTTTTCAGGCCGTGTTCACATTCTTGATGGAGAAGAAAGTTCATCTCACCACCGACTTCCTTCTCCTGGGTGTGATGCTCGTGACGCTCTATTTGTCACTGGAAGAACTGGGCGGTGAATACTCCGTCGCTACGATCTACAAGGCGTCGGCGACATGAGGTGGCTTCTCATCCTACTGCTGAGCGCCTGCGCTCACGTCCCCAGTGCGAAAGTCGAACACTACATTGGCGAGATCACCTTGAGCATTCCCGGCTCCAAGAAGCCCTTCGGTAAATTGCCCATGGTGGCACGCATCACGAAGGACCCCGACGCAGGTCTCATCATGGAAGAATACGTACTTCCTGGCCGGACACCGCAAGACCCGGCCCGTGAGATCGTAACGAATTACACCGCCACCGAAGAGTTCGGCGTCTACACAGTAGAAGACAACCTCAAAGGCTTCAAAGGCACTGTCCGCTTCACAGGAACTCCCTGGCATTGGGAAG
>JAUMHO010008993.1:0-11919 GCA_032360965.1 Ulva armoricana | reverse complement strand
ACGTTCTCAAACCACCTAGTTATGCCCTATGGACGTCCTAAACTCGTCAGTGGGGGCCCCGGGTGTCCGCGCCAACATTGAAACCACCAGGGGGCTGAGTGCACACCCCCCTAGTATGGCTGAGATATGGGCTGCGGGGCTGAGTGATGCCGGGCACGAAACCTGGTGCATGGGCGGATGGCGCGACAGGAAGTCGATTCGGAGTGACCATGCATTTTCTCATACATGGATTGAGACATCATGTGCATGCTGTCACCCAGCAGCATTAAACAAGCTCTGCCTGCACTTCGCTGTACACCAGCACTGGCAGTTGTGTGCATACTGACTGCGCTGTGCTTGCTGATCTTACGGCATTCTAGCGGGGGTCATAAAATGGTGCTACGTTCTAGCTGCCATGGCCCAAATGTGATGCTGATATGTTTCAGGTTAAAATTTCAGGTGTAACAAACCGGCAGACAAAACCTGTACAGGCAAACGCTGTGGTACTGCACCTAACCTTAGGTAACAATCGGCCTGTGTACACCTGCGATGTATAATGTCATGCGAGCCTGAGCTTGAATATCCCCTGCATATAATATCTAGAGCCCCAGATGTAATCGGCTGCATCGCGAAAATTTCAAGCGAGACTTAAAGCAGGCTGTGTGGGTGTGTTCAGTGCAGACAAGGAGCGATGGTTTTAACGGCAGCAGCGGTTGCGCTGCTCCTTGCACTCGCAGGCTGCGCTGCAGACAACGTCCCATCCCCGCAAACTGGACTTCAAGGCATGGAGTCAGGTCAGCCTATGATTCCATCAACAGCTGGGTCTTTGGACACCTCTCAGCCTGGCAGCAGCCCCACAGGTGGCGACAACGAGTCTCCGCTTACAGAGTCTAATTTGGGGCAGGCCTCCCCAGGTGTTGATGCACCAGCGCTGAACGCACCAGCAGATGCTCAAGGTGGTGCGTGACCAAAGCATCCACACACACGTATAATACTTGTTTGAGTGACCATTGCGTGATTGACCGCGCATCCCCATCGGTGCATGTTTGAAAACTCTGTCCGTGCAGTTGTCCCCTCTCCACGCTAATCATGCCAGCAATTTTACAAACAAAAAAAAAATTCCCTCTGTATTCGTGTTGACATCTGCGTTTCCAAACTATTGCGCTGGAGTTGCATGTTAGATACATGCACCTTTTCCTGGTACTGTGGGCTAAACTTGTCGCCCAGATTGACGCATGCTTGTGCCACAGCCACTTTAAGTGGGCTGTCAGCTTTCAGAGGACGGGAGCATGCGGCTGATAGACCGAATCGACGTGAACGGATTTGCCACCGGCATGCATTTTTTTGGCAGTGCTCAGGGCTGAATTTGTCCAGATAGTCCAGATTGTTCCATGCTTGCCCCACAGAACCTTTAACTGTGTCGTCAGCTTCCAGAAGAGGGGAGGTTAAGGCTGATAGACCGGATTGACGTTAACGGATTTGCCACCGGCGTTCTCCAGATCTTCCTTCGTGGAGCCTGGGGCGGTGTCTGCGATAACAATTTCAGCCGCAAAGCTGCGGACGTCGCATGCCGGCAGCTCGGCTTCCCTGGTGGCACCTCTGTCCCCGCTCCACTGCGTGTAGGCTTTGCAACTACTCAGACCTTGGACAGGCAAAATCGGGCAGAGACGGAGGTGGGTAGACCGTCTGTGGTGCCAAAAGGACACATCAACGGTTTTGTCAGTGCACTGCATGTATGTATACAGCCCCAGGCACCAGGCCTGCAGTTGTGCAGTATGGCGACGACGCACCTAGTGACCCGCGCCAGTGCTGCCCAAGTCTTGTGAGAAACAGGGTTAGTGCAGTTCTGTCGAGCTGATAAGTTCTCGCGTGCTTTTCCTTGTGCCCCCCTATTAAGCTGTTTGGTTGCTCTTGAGCATCCACTAAGCACTACAGGCTGCTCTTCCTTTTCAGGCCGCATCCGAGGCTGTAGTATTGGTTTACCAAGGCTCGGTCTTCCCGATCCATCACGTGAGGCCTGTGGGCATCTGGACTTGACCTGGCCCCCCTCAGACTCCTCTGTTCAAATCCTGCTGATTTTCTAGGGCTTCATGTCAACTACGCTGGTTGTTATAGGATATTTTAGCGCCCATAGTGCTGGAGAATATGATTTGCACTGGAGATGAAGAGCGCCTGGTGGACTGCCCTGGAGCGAGTAGTCGGGCCGAAGTCACCCGCAGTCCTTGTGATCCATTGCAGGGCTCATACGTGTTTGTGGCTTGCGGGACTGCAACTGGTCCACGTACGTCTCATTGCCATCTGTCTCAAGTGCCATCGCAGATCTGCACACAGTCTTGCAGACATTCAACGGCTTTCGGTATCCTGGTAACAGAGAATACAGACCTTTCAATCAATTTACAATCTGAAATGTGCATTGTGCTTGCATCGCTAGATCCTGTGACCTGTCATGGGTGTCTTCCAGGCACAAGTGCTCAGACAAACATTCTTTGACCAAGTATACCCAGTAATTATCAACTGTGCCCGATGGTGTCGCAGAGGTGGGAGATGTTCGGCTGGTGGGCGGGACAACATCAGAGGCGACAGGCGCGCAGTTTGGCCGGGTTGAGATTTTCTCAGATGGAGGGTGGGGCCGCATGTGCAATGCATGTGCTGATCTAAGAAGCACCTTTCCAGACTGCCCACCCGAGAGCCTTGCCGCACCCGATCTAGATGCACAAGTGCTGTGCAGACAGCTTGGGTTTTCTCGTGGAGTCAGCTCCCCCGCACCAGTATGCTCCCCTTCTGGCTGAACAGTGACCTGGCTTAACAGCGACCTGCAAATTTTATGTAACATGCATACTCAAAAACCGCCGGCCGGTGCGCTTGTTCAGACCAGAATCCCGGCTTCGCGTGAGGAA
The DNA here is from genome assembly GCA_032360965.1 of Ulva armoricana. Taxonomy (NCBI): domain Eukaryota; kingdom Viridiplantae; phylum Chlorophyta; class Ulvophyceae; order Ulvales; family Ulvaceae; genus Ulva; species Ulva armoricana. Next base: position 9,043 of record JAUMHO010008993.1, on the reverse strand, counting down.
AGGAGGATTCCGTTTCATCTGGCAGATCCAGGGTGTGTGGGGGACGAAGACAGTATCGCTGCATGTACTGCCGGTGACGTCACGAACCGTTCACGTCCGTCTGCGGATAGCTGTAGAGCCGAAGATGCTGCCTCAGTGCAATGCTTCGATATCGCAAGTGCAGGTTGGTTTCTGAACGCACAATGGTGCTAAACTGAACCCTGATTAATTATCGTTGCTGGGTTGTATGTATATAGCCATAGACATGTGCCGACTACGGCTTATGATGCACTGCAGAATCACACACCGGAACCCAGTAGGATTGCGGAACACCAGGCAGAGGTGCATGTGCTTCAATTAGTCGCCCGGGCAACCCTCCAGCTCTCCCACTCAGCGTCATCAGACAAGCACTGTTACGTAGTGCGAGGTTACCATGCTATCAACGGCGGCAAGCAGAGCGTATTTCACGAGCATCATCATTTCCTGAATTGCCCTGTCATGTCAGCATATGCGCGCGGTATTGGGACAGATAATCTTGCTGGCCGTTCATGCATGGCCTGATGCCACAGGGTGGCAAGTGGGTGACAGTTTTTCAAATGTGCACATACGTAGAGCCAAATTGCAATGTGTGCAAGATCACAGCTTCACCGTGCTTAGCAGTGTATTCTAGCGTGCAAGAGCTACCGTGGTGCAGATGTGGACGGACAGATCCGATTGATGGAGGGGGGCTCCGGCCCTGGATACCAGTACGGTCGGCTTGAGGTGTTCCTCCGCGGATTCTGGAGTACAGTGTGCAACGGTGAAGATGAAAGCTTCACGCCTGACTCAGCTCAGGTGGCGTGCACGATCCTCGGGTTTGATGGGGGCGCTAGCCTCGTATTCAGGCAGCCATATGCTCGTAGCAGGAACGGGGTGTGTTTTCAGGTTTGTGTAAGGTGATGCAGCAGCCAATGCTAAGATCCCCTGATGCTTGAAGCCAACTGCAGGGCTTGGAGCAGTTCCAAAGGAAAGGTAGTTTTGTTATATTCAGATCGTTCGCACACACTGTTCTTCAACTCAAATACCAACAAGCCAAATAAGCAGCCAGCCAACTCTACTTCATGTAGCAGCTGCACTGACACAGATGTTGTGTGTATGTTACAGGTCCTAGCGACGAACATCCCTGTTGGGCTGAAGGGTGTGGACTGCGACGGCGACGAAACGTCGCTAACAGAGTGCAGTTCCAGCCGGCTAGACTTTCAGGAGTGTGCACTTGACAACTCTCTAGACGCCACGGTGCTAGCTTGTGCCAACTCTCAGCCCAGTACGCTTTATTCACCTGCGTGTTCTCTTTCTAATATATGGTGCCACGGAGCCCAGCCTGCTTTAATGACTGGTATTGCATGAACTGCCATCCGAACTGGCGTCCGCACAAACACTCGGACCTCCAGACATATAATCAATTGCTGCCTGTAAGATGCAGCCGTGCCTACAAACACACGTGTTCGCGAATCAACACGCAAGCATCTACGATATAGACATTCAAGGAACCAAAAAGCTACCTTTGCAGATTGCAACCAGACATCTCCGCCAGCGGAGGGGTCAGTGCGTCTGAGGGGCGGCTTTGGCACACAGTGTGACTCTGTACACAGCGGCTTCGTTGAGATCTTCCACCGGGGTGAGTGGGGCGCAATCTGTTCCCCTGGGCAAGGATCCCAGAGCGAAATCGTAGATCGCTTGGTTGCCGATGTGGCCTGCAGGCAGCTTGGCTTCCCCCATGGCACAATGGTACCAGCACTGTCCAACCCTCTAGATTCCGCGGTTCGGTTTAGTGATCCAGACCCCGCCGAAGAAGCAGCGGAGCCCCAAGGCCGCTTCTGGCTGAGCCGAGTTGCGTGCAGAGGCCGTGAAGAGCAGCTCCTGGACTGTGACCTTGGGCCTGGGCTCAGAGGTGGAAACGAGGGCTGCAGAGGCCAACAAAGCAGACTGACTGTAGCATGCCGCTCGTTTCCAGTGCCTGCTGCATTAGAAGCTGTGGTTTCCCCTGGAGTAGGCACGGAACCCATGGCCACAAGTGCTGCTTGCTGTTGCGCCAAAACCGTGCAGATGTTTGCATCTGTTCAATTGTATTAAAGTTAGAAGCCAAGAATACATGGCAACTCTGTGCAGAGTGCAATGGAGCGTTAGTGTCAACCATGAGAGACGCGCACTTATCCCGTAGTTGATATGGGCTAAGGGCTGGCTCACAGTGTAGCACTGTGTCAGCGCTGTCTGCAAAGGTTCCCAATGTGCAGAGGACGGCGACGTGCGGCTGGTGGAGCAGTCCACAGTCGCCAACTGGGTGACTGGTCGGCTGGAGGTATTTTTCGAGGGCTCCTGGAGCCAGGTCTGCGCGAACGCCTTTGATGGTGCAGACGCAAATGTAGCATGCCGCCAGCTTGGCTTTGGAGCTGGCACAGTCTTTCTTGAGGAACCAGTCCGCTTTAGGGAGTCCTCCTTCCGATTCACACAGATGGCGTTTGACGTCGTCCCAGAAGCTGCTTTAACATCCGTGGGATGCACTGGCACGGAAAGCTCACTTCTAGAATGTCCTCTGGAGAAGAACGACCCCGCCCTGTTTGAGAGTCAGACTTGTTTTACTGCCGACTCTCAGGGTGTGACGATTGGCTGTGTAGTGGAGCCCGAGCAAGGTAAGCCCCGTCCCACAGCTGCCACCAAGTTGCAGTGTCTTCACTCGACTCTACAGTTAGCAACAGCGGCAGGGACATCTGGACATCATGTTAGTCTTTGCTAGAAGCTGAAAAACACCTCACGATGGCACAGCCTATACAGTCATTCCACAACCAGGACCCATACACATACCGACACCCATACCCAGCCTGCACGTGTAGTTTCCAACACTGCATCAACTAGGAAACTACCACGACTCTGTTGAGTAATTGCCAGGCATGAACATTTCCCGGTATGCTATGTGTGCAGAGGCATAGAAGCTCGGCAGCACCAAACGGGGCACAGCAACGATTTCAAAGTAAGTTCTGTCAGGGGCGTGTGCACTCAGCCCTATGGTGGTTTCCGTGCTAGCGCGGACATCCGGAGCCCCCACTGACGAGTTTAAGACGTCCATATATGGCATAACTAGGTGGTTTGAGAACGATTACGGGCCGTTTGGGAAACCGCGTCGTGTTCCCAAAGACCGCCCTCTAAACTCGTCAAATACCCCTGTTTTCCCAAACTTCGTGGTTTGGGCCCAACTCATCCCAAACTCGCTTCCATTGATCCCAAATGACACACAACACTGTTTAAACCCTATAATATGTCGTATGTATCGACTGACGTGACACCACCTACCTAGCTCGGATCAGGGCTGTGTGCGGGTCTGGGGCCTGTGGTAGACCGCTCCTCAACGCACGAGCTCTACGAGAGCTTGGCACAGTTCAAACAGTTACTTGCATGCAATTTGGCATTCTTGAAGGGCCGCCAAACCCCGTAGACTTTCAAGAGTCTCTGTGCCGGCCAGACTGCTTCAACATTGCAGAACACGAATACACATAACAACAGATTGATGAACACGGACAAGCATGGCTGCAGACACCAACGGCATATCACCTGCAGCTACGATCATCATTCATACTCTGGCTACCTGCAGCAATGCTGGAGCACCATACCAGGCCATCCATTTTTGTTTGTCAATCAGTACGCCCAAACTGCAAATTCAGCCCCCAAAAAATTGACATCAAGCAACATGCGCTCGACTCTGAAGCAAACAACACGTGATGACTACCACAACTGTATACTGCCTATGCCACCTGCCTCGTGCCCAAAGCGCTCAAGCTTGTGCACTGACATGCCAGCACAGAACACGGGTTGCCGCCAGCCCAACCCTGACCCTCGCACCATGAAAATGATTCAAGTCAACATGTACAGGTCGCATGCGTTCAACAGGCCCCAGGGTCGTGCACAGGCAGCGCGGGGACCACGTCAGCACGGTACTCTCAAGAATGACGTTGCCTTACCTACAGGAAAACTAGGCACAAATTCGGCCAGTTTGGGACGACCCAGGGGTGTTAGAGGTGCTTTGGGAAAGATCCCAGTGGTTTGGGTAAAAGATGCCAGATTTCCCATGAAATTGGCTCAATTTGACCAGAAAACCCACATTTTCCCAAAAAAAACAACTGCTACAGAGGTCTCAACCCACCTAGTTTAGTCCTGTGGACGTCCCAAACTCGTGAGTGCGAGACCTGGGTGTCCGCGCTAACACTGACACCACCAGGGGGTTGGGTGCACACCCTCCTATTATGTCAACTCACACCATGTTACAACAGCCAGGCACATGGCAGTTCTACTTAGGACCGTTGTAGTGTGTCATGGACGACACTACCATCCTCGTCAGACACCGGGTACAGTCGCATGTGTGTCGTTTCTAGATCGACGTTACAAAGGTACCTACTATTCGTATCAGCCATAAGGTGCGCCAGCTTTCGTGCTTTGGCTCAAACGGTCGCCAACACAGAAGGGTGTAAACACGTTCCATGCATAGGACTCGGGAATGGCTTAGCTTCAGTTCACATCTGATGCAATGTCTGCAGGTGAGGAAGGAGCACTGCGACTTATCATCGGTGGCCTTGACAGAAGTGACCCGCAAGCGGGACTTCTGGAGATCTTCCATGCTGGTGCGTGGGGCTCGATATGCCGGCTCGATTCCCGAACTGTCCAAAGGGGCGGCTTTTTGTCCATTGATAACGACCCTCCCCTGCCTCAGGTGTGCACCACTGCCAATGGTACACTTGCAAATACATGACGAGTTGTCGTGTCAAATGAAACGAAGTTGTGTCATGTGCATACTCAGAATACATGCTTATAGACGTGCCTATAGACGTGCTTATGTACATTGTAGATGGCATCTACAATCACAACAATAATTCTGAACCAATGATAGCAAGTAAAAGTAGTGCGTACATTGGCTGAAACATAGGAACCAGATCCAAAGGGAATCGGGCACAGAAACCTGTCTGGCAGTAGAAATGAAGGTGTAGGAAAGATGCAGCAGGGGGCGCCAATCCTAGGGGGGTACCACAGACTCGGAGTGAATCCATGCATATGAGCCAATGTGAACGAGCAGCCACGCAGGCAGACGCTACCCATACACAGGTTGACATAAATCAAACTTTAGGGAAAGAAACATTCTGCAAGAAATAATTTTGTCAGGCTTCCCGCAAGCCACAAGTATTCCAGTCGTTGCGTTGCACAAGGAGCACTGCGCATTCCTACATGGAAAAGCATCCGAACGTAGACACAGTGCATATCGCCGGTACATCATACAATGGCACTCCGTGCAAGGTAGCCTAGCACTGCAGTGCGCCGGTTCTAGAGCGTGTTTGACTTGACTTGCGCGGAGACCACAGAACAACATACCACGGTGCAACAGGGCGCAGGAACCCTCTAGATCTTGCGCGCACACGCCCTGAAAATATGTAGTCTACTCAAATCTGGCGTCAATGAACATCGAACATGCAGGTCACTGCAACTGTGGCTTGCCGGGTTCTTGGCTTCAACGATGGGATTTTCCAAGATGTGGACAGCGTCCCTGCAAAAGATACACTGCCTCCGCCATGGCTGGATCGGATCCCTTGCGTGCGGCTAGAAGATAGCCTTCTCGACTGTGAACCTCTCGAATTTGGCAGTGCGCGAGAGTGCGGCCTTCCGCAGCGGCTTGTGTGCAGCAGCGACCCACGTACGCAGATACCCACATGCCCAGGCCTTTATGTACACTGCATGTTATATTGCCGCCCACATATTGAGGGCCCAGCAATCTTCGTGTTAACGTAAATCAAGCTGCAGCACCTGCACGAGGCGCGGCGAGGCTTGTGGGCGGCCAGTTCGACTCCGGTGGTTCCTGGGCGTACGGTAATTTGGAGATCTCTGACGGTTCCTTCTTTACCGCCGTTGGAGACACTGTAGATGTTCCCTTGTTTGGCCGTCGTTCAGCGACAGTGGCTTGCCGGTCACTTGGCTTTGATACCGGCGCACAGACTCTGTCAGGGCTTACCTCGGCGCTACCACTTCAAGATGGCACTGTCAACATAATGGACCGTATCAGCTGCCAGGGAGACGAAATTTCATTAGCTGAATGTGACACCAGGGAATCACGGTCCATCAATTTCTTTCCGTCTACTGCAGACCTTGCCGTGGCTCTTGTGTGTGCTAGCACTACAGGTGATTTCCCGAACGTTGACAATCATCCTACTGTTCGCAATTGATTGAGCTATTCGAATATAAAGTCCTTGGTCAACATTCTGTGTTGTTCGGCTGTTGTTTTACTTTCCCGTCTGTCCATTGGGAAATTTTTTTCCGGCTTGACATATTTTTTCCATGCTGGCAAGCATTGGAGTGGCACCATCATGATGTCTAGAATGTAGCTTTTTTTCCTTTCTCCGTCGGCTAGGTCGTCGTCTTTACGTGATGTGGATAGACTTGTATACATGTCTGTAGTTGGAAACGAGTAAATGCAGTTGTGCCTATTTGCACTGGTTTCATGTCTGCACTGTGCACTGTGTAGGGTGCACTGTGAATGACACAGCGCCGGTCCAAGGGGACGTCCGCCTTGTTCCTCTCACCGGCGTACCTGAAACCGCAACGTGTGATGATGTTCACCTAGGCGGTGTTGAATTTTTCAACGCCGGTGAGTGGGGCCGAATCTGTGCACCAAACAGCGAAATTGCTACTTTTACCATTGATGCCGGAGTCGTGTGCCGCCAGCTCGGATTCCCCTTTGGCAGCTTGATGGATCCAGCAGAGGTTGATTATGAAGACCGCAGTGCGAGGGATGGCGTTGTGTGGGCGTCGGATGTGACATGCACTGGCCTGGAGGATCGCCTTGACGAATGCTTTTTCCGGCAGGGCTTCGGGGACAGCGTAAATGAGTACAGCTATGACTACGGCTCTGTTGACCCAGGCACACCAGGCCTGGGGGGTTTTGATGCCGCTTGCTCCGGAAGTGATGGGGACGTTCTGGCCGTTGTGTGCCGAACATTTGAGATTGCCGGTACGCCTATACCCTATCGGGAAACATGAATGTTTGGACAGGGGAACGTCGACACTGCATAGCCATGAGGCATCTGGATATGAGTACATGGGCGTCTTTGATATCCTTTATATCCAGTAGAATAGGAACATACGTATTAAAACATAAAATATGATGTATACGCATGTCTTGGAGCATGCTAACAAACATTGTTGGGGCTGGTAGGTTTATCTTTCCTGCTACTACCTTCTCTTTGCCACAATCTGAAGATGCACACGCAATTTAGACATGCATGTTGTGGGATCTGTGTCACATGGCATTCACTAATTAAAACCACTGTGTATCATCATCAGCATATGCACTGTCTTAACCAACGGGGTTGCTGCAGAATCTGACGTAATCAGGCGTCTCTAGCTTGCAAGCTCGTCAAGCATGTCAAGCATGATCCACATGATACAGGATCACTTGAAATGCTAGAGCTAATGTAAATGCTAGACCAAACTTTTAGGCAGCTGTGATGGCCGTCCGTATGTAATTGTGACAGACCCGGACAGTGTGTTGCGGTGGTGTAGGGGTGTAGGGTTGTAAATAAAACGGGAACTTTGTGTATTGTACTACATACTTTTTTATCAAATGACATTGATAATAAATCACACGGGACATGGCAGGAGCAGACAAATGTATATACAAATCGCATACGTGAGCAAAAATTGCTGACTGTGGAATATTGACACTGAGCGTGCTGATCTCTGCCGCAAAGTTATGGTGGAAAAGTAGGATGTCAACTATGTCTGCTGACAGCTTTACGGTGGACGTTGAGTCAATATCAGTCCCAGGGGACAAACACTACTGGTTGCACAAAGGGCGGGGATTTCATTGCTTGCATCAGCGCCATCTGCAATGACATTCATAAGTTCAGATTCTACGATTCTCAAATACTGAAATATACGTGCGTTCCGAACGAGTCACAGCGGCCCAAGTTTGGAGCCGGCCGACAAAAACAGCCGGTAACCGCATGCTGTACGGGTGACCACCGGTCACCCGTCGCGCAGGCATTGGGGCCTTTGGGACGCCGACGCGGGTACATGCATTGCAATTGCGCGAAACTGGATATCGAAGCCATTGCAGTTGCAGGAGGTCCGTAAACGTATTAAAAGCCCTCAAGTAACATCTGCTCTCACAACGGTTTGCATGAGACGTCATGAACCGTTGGCACGGAGTGACAAAACGCTGCCCCCCTTGAAGTCCACCTTAAACAGTGCAAGACGAGAATTTTTGCTGGAACCTCCGCTGGCTGATCATGCTGATGTTGTGCGGTATACCAAGATGAAGTGCGGGCAGGTTTGGACTGGGAGTACGGGGTGCCACCCCCAGCACTGCAGCTAGGCATGACTTCACGTGGTAGCCTTAAAAAATTCAGGTGAATTGTTCACGGCCCTCCCCTTAAGCTTCGGCTTCATGCTCCGTATGTAAGCATAATTCGCCAACAGGGAGCAAAGTGCTCTGGTCAACCCGGACCAAAATGCTCATGGAGTCCGTTCTCCCACAAGACGTCTACTTCATGATCCGAGTTGTCACTGTCTTCTTCAATTTTGGTTTGATATATCGCGATATATATAACTATAGTGCTGAACAGAAGCACATCTGGTATCAAGAGGCTGTGTGTACGCTTGTAATTCCTCTCAAAATTCTTCACCAGCATTCTTTCTTCTGCAGAACTGGCTCTTCCGGCCGATTCAAATGTAGCCATTCAATGAAACCATCGTGTCTACACTGTACCAACGCCGCGGATGCCCACCTTGGGTGGGCACCCAGAGTAGGTGGGCATCCACAGGGTGGGCACCCAGCTAAGTTGCTGTCTGTGATATATTTCGAGCAAATAACATGTGAGGATTATTACATGTGATGTTGCCGTGCGTAGTATGTAGTTGCGTGTGTAAAGTGTGCACCGTGTCACTGTACCGACGGCGCGCATGCCCACCGGGCGCCTTGGGTGGGCAACAAAGGTGGGCACCCAGATCTGCAGCATGGGCAACGAGCCTGCATCTGCCCTGAGGGGCCAGA
>JAUMHO010008982.1:0-11933 GCA_032360965.1 Ulva armoricana | reverse complement strand
GTGGTCCCGGTTATCCGGAGATGTCAAAGTCCTTGTAGGATATGGCGAGTAAGTGTCACATTTACATTTTTTTACGCAGCCACACACGCTGCGGGACCCTGACTGCACACCCTAGCGACGTTTCCATGCAGCCATGTGAACGATCGCAGGCCATGTGTACAGCACAGAACCTTGCCATGAGCCCATTCCCCCATGACCCCGGGTAGATTCCCTCGACACACTCCAGGCGAGAACTGAAGCATGGTCCACATCTGTTTTTCCTGCGTGGTGTGTTTTTGCGGGCTGAGACGAAAACCAACGGTATGCGCGCAGAGTCGCCGCCACGTTCACCTCGCACGTTCCTAGGCCTGCCGCCGCCATCTCATTCTCCGATGTAACCTGCGCCGCAAAGAGCAAGTGCGGACACGAGGTGTGGTCCTGACCAACCCACGTGGGTCCCTGGGGATATCTTTTTGCCCTGAGCCAGAGGGGCGCAGCAATACTTCCTGTCCCGTGACTGTTGCCTTATCGGAACTCCCAGGTGCCGGCGTAGGTCGCTGACTTGCATGCAAAGCTCCGCAATTGGAAGACACGATACCTTGCAGTAACAGTCTAAATCAGTTCATGCGAGGATGCCGATAACGCTGGCTGCCGAGAGAACGTTCTCATTTGAAGTTTTATTGTGTTGCGCAAGGCGGCCACGACACCTTTGCTGTCACGCTCTTGCTGAGCGCATGCCGTAGGATGTGTTCTCGTGCAAAGCTGTCTGAATAAGATCTATTGTCATTCTTCTGCTGACTTGGGGTGACTTTAGATGGCCCCCAACTGTGTGGTCTGCTCGAGACCATCCCGAGTCTACTGCCTTACCGACCACGCCTTCCTCTGCAATGACTGTGATAAGATCGTTCACGGCTCAAACACCACTGCTGCACAACATTGTCGTGTTGACTCTCGAGGCATTGCTGCCAACCCCGGCGTCCGTCTGACTGTGTCGCATGAGCCTGTTGGGGTCAGCACAACTACAGAGACACCGGTGCGACCCATCCATGTATGCAGAGCATTGAGATATTGCCATGGTCTGGCGTGTGTTCTGGGTTGTTGACCGTCCTTCTGTAGCGGAAAAGATGCTGTACTGCAGCCATGCCCATCCCAGTGCAACGCAGGTCCCTGGACACGCCGCTAAAGACAGTACAGGCTCGGAAGGATTTTTTGTAGTTCCTGCGTCTGATATATCCTCGCCAGGGCCTCTAGCATACAGCAAGTCTCTTAGCCGCGTGGGATCGTCATCAGGAGTTCCTGCCGCGGTGCGCTCCCAGGCCGACAGGGCAGCATGCGTTTGCCACGTTCTTTATCATGTATACTCGCCAGTGCGATACCGGACGTAGCTTCAGAGCTAGGAGCATCCATGGCAGCGCGCAAGCACTTGTAGCATCGGATCCTGCTTGCTGCGTGTGCGTGTCATTGACAACATGCCGGGTGGATGCCTTCGATGCCGCGAAGATGCAAGCACTCGTTGAATCTGTGACCCGTGATACTTGAAAGCGAAGCACCCGCTGCGACCGACGGGGTGCCAAGATAATGTGGGCCCGTTCGTATGGCGTGCTGCTCACACGAAGACGTGACCTCGTCTCCCGTGCGTGTACGGAATGCCGGACCAGCACGGCCATCTGCCTCGAAACCGTTGCCTCAATCGATGCCCAGCAGTAGCTTAAAATTCCTTGTGCGAATAGCCTTGTGCCGACCGATGCGGGCCAGTCGAACCTCTCCAGTCAAACCAACACTCAACGGGCAACAACGCTGAACGGCATGCCAGATGCACAGTCTGTATGCTGCCGTCATACTTCCGATCACACACAGCCATCATCCGCCCTCACGAAACGCAATTCTGCAACTCGCGCCGCCCACCGTGGAACGAGACCTCGAAACCTGGCCGTGCAGTCGAACAGGTCTGACTCATGCGCACGGTGACCGCCGCAGCCGGGTGGTGCCACGCACAGCCTCCATCCGCCACCGCTGCTGCTGCCGTCTGCTATGGCACAGCCTGTGCGAGATACCCCGCTTGGTGTCAGGCAGGTGCTGTACGTAGCGCTGACTCAGCACCACCGGCCATGCAGGGCCTCGTCAGCACCACCGGCCCGGAATGGTCGGCCCCCGAGGCTGTGGGTTTGCAGCAAGCGGCGCCGGGTCAGTTCCTGCGCCCTGACAGCACACCCCCTCGCAGCCCCGGCCGCAGTGTTAGCAAGTTTGATGTCCCCCTCGATCACGAGCCCATCCCTTGCGCGGACACCCGCAGCTCCTGCGGGGCCGGCGGCGGCGCGGCTGGCGGCTGCTGCCTCAGCCGCCACGCTGCGCACGCCTGCGGCGATGACCGGAGCTCCGACACCGGCGGCGCCCGGCCGATGGACTGACGGCATGCGGAAGAGGCGCATGCCCAGCGCACAGCGCGCGCGGTGTCAGACGCCGGTGCCGGGTATCTTGGTTTGCATTGAGGGGGGGTGTGGCGCGACACGGCAAGCCGCGGGAAATGCTGATGGAAGCCATGCATCCGTTGGCGGCTGCCAAGTAGCTGCACGCGTGCCGCATGTGTGCGGATGCGAGCATGACACGCCGCCGCTGCGCGATGCATGAATCTGCGATCATGCGGTGGGTTGCGCTCGGGCAGAGTGCTCAGTACTCTGATTGGGCATCCAGAACCGGCTGGCATGCATGTGCTGCAAATGTGCTGCGTGCTGTGGCATGTGCTCTCGGCGACCCGATGCGGCTCCTCCTCGGCTCCACCTCGTGGCGCACTGGATGCGGGGGCACAGAGGGCATATCTTGGTGCGACAGGCAGTGGCACAGCAGCCACGCTGTGTGCTGTGCTCTGTGGTGGCAGGTAGCACGGGTCAGGGTCCGCGCGCGAGCGTGGGCGCAGCCCGGGTGGTCTAGGGTGATGCGATGCCGGGGCGGAGTGACATGCGGTAATGAATACTCAAGTGTTTTGAGTGGCGTGCGCATGTGCGTACTTTCTGCCGGCCCGGCTCAGCACCAGCGTGCGAGCTTGTGAGTTGAGTGCATGCGCACGTGTTGTGTTCGGCGTGAGACTGTCTATAGTTGTGGGGTGACATATAGTGATACAGAAATACGGTTGGGGATTGTTCAGAGGCGAGGAGCGTGTGCGGCGGCGTGCGCCGGTTTCGCCGCGTCGCCGCTCGGGCATGCAGCAACTTTCCACAGGGTCAGCAGATGCCAATGTGTCCACAGGAGGCCCGGGCGGGCCCCCACGCCCGCCGGAGTTCACAGACGCGATGGGGTGGGGCTGTAGGCCCTTGCGACGAGTTCATTCCGCCGCTTTCGGGTGCAGTTCCGCCCGGGCCTTCAACAGTCTGCGAAGCGCACGTGCTGTGCTGGGTGCGGGGCTGCGAGATGCTGGCTGGTGTGTACGGGGGGCTGGGGGGTGTGGCACAAGTGCAAGTTCGGGCAGCGTCGTTGACGGCAGGATGGCTTTCCAGGGGCTGCATGCATGGACCCAGGCCGTAGCACGGCTTTACTGTCTACTTGAACCCGACAGGGTTTCATTGCTTGCCGGTTTGCTGGCGAACCGAGCGGCGAACCGAGTCAGGCGGTTGAGCCTTGTCAATAGGCGAGTGATCGGGCGCGCTGTGGCCGTTGCGCTGTGGCCGTTGCGCTGTGGCCGTTGCGCCGAAACGGCGGCGAGAGCGCTGTGCTTTTGCCAGCTGTGCTGCGCCACGCGGGCCAGGCAGAGCTGCAGTTTGTGTAGAGTCGGCTCGCAAGTTTTCAGTCAAGGGCGTACTGCTTCTGTCTACTCTGGGAGTTTGCCCGGGTAGTTCAGCTGTTGTGGGCGAACTGCAGAGACAGGCAGAATGAGGTAGTGAGAGATGCCGGCACCGCCTGTGTCCGTGCCCCCGGAGATCTTGATCACGTGAAAGAGACAAATCCCAGCACACTGTACATCTACCACAACGCCTGATCCATATTCTACTCATCACCTCACAACACGTCATCACTCAAGCTGGTCAGCTTGAATCAAGGTACCAGCCACATCATCATGTTCCGCATTCAAGTGCCAACCCCACCCGCAGGCAGGCAGGACTGGGAGCTGAAATGCAGCTGCGCTAAGAGCTGCCGAGGTGAGCGACGGCGGGTAGTGTGCATACAGTCCGGGTGCGCACAGGCCTTCTGAACGGGCATGCAAGCAGCGTCTGACTTGAGCCGCATGATCCTGATGATCAGCATGGCTGAGTTACATATGCCAGCCATCACATTTGCCTGTGGAGTTGTGGAAACAGTGACCAGGCTACCTACATACTGTACACTTGTGTCTGTCCGCACTGAACTTCCCCCCGGCGACAACCCTGTCGGGGCCCAGCCCGGTGAAACATATCCACCTACTCAAAACAGCTCGGGTTAAACAGCCCATGTGCCAAGCACAGCCACACACCTGTGGCCGCCGATGCCGCACACACCAGCATCGCCGACTGCAGTCGGCGTGTGCGCTGTGCGAATGGCGTCTTGTGTTTCGAAGCACGGCCAGTCGGCATGCATGCCGCCGCCGCCGCAGGTCACGCACAGTGGCTGCAACGCATGGCCGAGATCGCTAAGCGAGTGTCACGGAGACGCCGGCGGCCACAGCCGCCTCCTCGATTCCGGCCCGCGCGGCCTTGCAAAAGTCCGCGGCGACCAGCTCCAGCGTGAAGTGCCCCTTCATCTTCAGCGGCCGCGGCAGCTGCACGAGGCCCTCCGGCTCCGCAGCCCCGCGGTCCTCCTCCCCCCCCGTGACCTCGACGTGCGCTCCCCGGGGCCCGCAGACGGAGCGCAGGCCGAGCATGCGCAGCCGCGGCAGCCCCCCGGCAGCCTCCACCACCGCGACGAGGCCGTCGCCAAGCACTGCGTTTCCATGCATGTGCAGCACCTCTAGCCGCTGCAGCACGGCGAGGTGGTCCGCGAGGACCGCCGCCCCTTCGGCCGTCGCGCGCACCTGCTGCAGCTGGAGCGCGGTCAGCGCTGGGATCGCGGCAAACCCTGCCGCGAGCTCCGCGACGCCCTCGTCCCGGAGGTCCGCGTACGCGAGGTCCAGGTGAGCGAGGGAGGGGAGGGGGATGCGGCACAGCGCACGCATGGCGGCCCTGGCCGCGTCGGCGCTGCCGTTGGCGGAGCGGACGCGGAGCTCGCGCAGCGTGGGCGCCCACGCGCGCAGGCATGCCGAAAACGCGTCACTCGCCACGAGCCACATGCTGCCGGCGCTGGCGTCCAGCGTGTCCAGGGACGGCAGCAGGCTGAGATCGCGCAGCATGCGCTCCGCGGCCGCGGGGGAGCTCGGCAGCGCGTGCGCGAGGCTCAGCCGCCGCAGCGCCGGCATGCACGCCAGCAGCGACCCAAACTCCTCGAGCCCCTCGCTCAGGTGCCCAAAGCCCAGGTCCAGCGACTCCATGCGCCCCCAGAACCGCGCCGCATTCAGCGCCCCGTCGCACGAGGCGAGGCACGGCACCCTGTCAATGTACGCATCCGAGATATCGAGGGTGTCTAGGGGGGGCAACTTGGGCGCGAGGAGGACCCACGCCTGCTCGTCGAGGCGCGTCTGCGCGAGGGAGAGCTGGCGAAGTGCGGTGAGGCAGCCGATGTGGTGGGAGAGGGCCTTGAAGCTGGCGTCGGAGAGGGGGTTAGCGGAGAGGTCGAGGGCGGTGAGGCGCGGGCCGAGGGCGGGGACGTGGTGTGCCATCGGCTCGAGAGACGCGACCGCGCCGCGCAGGCTCAGCCGCTGCAGCGCCGGCATCTTCGGGAGGCAGACGCCGATCGTGTGCTCGATGCCGCGGGCGTGCACGATGGACACCCGGTAGCGCATGAGCTCGAGGATGGCTAGGTGGGGCAGCGTCGTGAGGAGGCGCAGGGTCTCCTCGTCGAATCGAACGGTCTTGGTGGGGGGCATGGTGAGAGAGAAGGAGACGCGGGTGAGGTGCGGGAACGCTGCGGCGGCGGCGCGGGCGGCGCGGCAGCAGAGGAGGGGCATGTCGGTGTGGAGGGCGAGGGTGGCTTGGGTGTCGATGGCGGGCAGGCGAGCGCGGAAGGCGAGGGGGTGGTGGCGTGGGGGTACCACGTTGAGGACAAGCAGCAGGCTCGGGGGTTGCCTGAGGAGCGTGAGGGCGAGGTGCTCTGGCAGGGTGGTGAGGGCCTGCGCATGCATGCAGCGTTACTGGGCGAGGTGCGAGGTTGGGTGGAGCTCAGCGTGTGGGAGGTTCCATGATGCTTGGCGTTGCAGGTTTGCTGAGTTTGGAAAGTGCTGCACTCGTCACACCACGTGCGGGTGGCATTGATGGTACCGTGTGAAGTACAGTCCTCCTGCGTCGACTCAGTGCCCGCTAATTCAGTTCTCGGCTCAACTCAGTCGTTCGGAGCATACCCGTTCAGACCTTTCTCATTCAACGCGTGCCCGGTAGTTTACGTCCCGGCGTAATGCATCCGATGTTTGCCACACAAACATGACCGGCTCAACGGTGGGGGACTGTTCCTGCACTGTCAGTGGCACGAGAGCTGCATGGAACTACAGTCGTAGATATTGAATCCGATCAGCGGTGCTTAGACAAGACAGAGACACCGTGCTGTTTCTCGGTGTGATCTCGCATATCATGGAGAGACACCGTTGCTGCTGAACTGTGTGGTATCTTTCAGACAGTGGGGCTGCAGGTCGTGTGGAATGGTGTTGCATGGCGGTTGTGAGGGATGTCGTGGTGACACCGACTGGTAGTGTTTGCCTTGGCATGCCTCACAAAGCCGACCAGCCTGATATTTGAGGGACGTGCGAGGTGGACTAGCAAGTCATGGCGAAATCAAACACTGCCGACGGGTGTGGAATGGGGCTGGTTGGCCTCTGGGGAGGTTTGCATTCAATGGCTCAGATGCAGGCGTGTGCAGAACAGCACACATGGCACATAGGAGCAGGTTGCCATGCATTTGCAACCCTCAGATCAGGGCGTGTGATAGAGCCTGGCCTGAACGTGAAGCTTGGTGTCAAGTGTGATCCTGGCCTCGTGAGGCCAGCACCAAGGATCACGGCTGCAGAGTAAGTGAAAATTCAGGCAATGAGGCATGCCTGGTCAAATATATGTTGGCTCTCGGGGGAGCTTTCACCATCGGTGAACAGCAGCTGATCCGCAAGCCGAGCCAGCGCATGCGCGGAAGTTCGTTCATCGTCCAGGAAGTCAGCTGCCTGCGCAACACGAGACATTCAAGAGAGACCAAATAAATATCGTAGTGGAGAGCAGGATGCTGCAGTGACAGCGTTCGTGGATTCTTGCGCTTCTCCGAGTCGCCTGAATTGGTGGCACGGGGCCGGGGGTCGTTTGAGCGTATGTGATTGGGAGGGTAGACGCAATGGGCTGTCGATTGACCGCGTATGCCACAGGCTGGAGCTAAGGCTGACGTAAGGCAAAAACCTACTGCGTACCTTCACCACCGTCAGAAGTTCATGGACGTCAAAGGCTGCGTTGCTTGCGGAATTGAATTGTAGCCAAGCTTCAAGCCCATCGACGCCAATTGGAATACTCGCTTGCTCTTCGTATTCCGAATCTGCAATGAGCGTCTTCAGCAGCACGCTGCTCTCCACCAGGCTTGCGGGTACAATCGTTCGCTGTCCGTTCAGCAGCACTGCCAGCCCCTCCGGCGCCAATTCCAGCTGCACAGGCGTGCTTACGGCAACCATTGTCAACAACAACCAGCTATGTGGTTTGGCGCAACATCTCTACGGCAGATTAACACGTCAGCGGGTGTGTGTATCAATCACCATGGCTCTCCCATCTGACGCAGGAACGCGTGTGAGTGACGCTCACGAACGTTTCGAATTCCTTACGTTCCCGGTGTATCAATCTGAATCGGCGATGAGGCACGAGAACGGCCGTGCTGGATACTGCACACTGTCTTGCATGTGCACATGCATTTCCGCAAACTGCAGCCTCGTTCGACACAAGCAAATTCGCAGCTTATCGTAAACGAAAGCATGTGTCACCATGACTCCAGTCAAACTCCAATAGCCTTGCACAACAGTGCCAGTCCCCCGAAGCTATGTGCAGAACGAGCTGCTCAGCCCGTACCCACACCTGTGGCAAGCCGTTGTGGTAAGGCCGTGCCGCGGAACGCTGCCGTTCCCCTGCTGCACGCCTGCACTAGCAGCATTCGACGACTGGAGTTGTATGGCGAAAGAAACCGCAAACTTGAGATGATTCCCAGCATTTCGGAAGCTGCAGCAGAGCAGGCCCAGGGACATTCGCGGCACCCGAACAAGACACGCGATTCCACCGACGGTGTTACATGCCTACGCCCGCTGCAGGCCTGCAGCAGGGAGGTACGGTCAACGAGAAAAAATATAGATATGTCGGGCATCACGCCAAACCCAAACGGGCATCGGCCACAGCACCCCTACTGGTCAGCACTGCTACGATGCTACGCGCTTGCATCTGCAGCCAGCCCCCACGGCCCTAGCTTGCAGCTGGCTGCAGCAGCAGCACAAGTTGCTGTCATCACAGCAGCAGTGGTGGTGCAGTTGCAGCTCTGGAGGCCGAGCTGCAATGCACCTGCCTGCTAAAGAGAAAAGCCACATGCATAAGAAAGGTGCCTCTGCATGCTGTTTGTCATGCCATGGAGGGTGAGCCAAAACTGGACGTGCAGGTTTGTCCATGCTGGATGTTGACACAGCTGGCCTGTGGATGTTGACACAGCTGGCCTGCCTTTCTGTAGAGGCACCTGGGCCTGCCTGACACTGGCCACGACTCTTCTCGTTTTGATCGCCTGTTCAATCTTCATGAGATGCGGGTTCATGCATTCACAGACACATCAAAGTTTAGGACCAGGAGCCCACTTGAACCCAGGCGTGAGAGCATAGAGCGGGATAGTGAGAGCTGAAATCGGCCCTGATGGTCGAGTATATGCATAAATACAATCGGGGGTATATTTCATGCCGCACTAGTCGCCACATGGGGCCACCCTGCGTTTGCCGCATCCAAGCCAACCAAAGCCGCGCCGACGGCCCTGTTTAGCAAACTGCTGGCAGCAAACTGGACATGCTACAATTTCGATACGAAACCCAAATTACCAAAAACAACGGGCATCACGCCAAACCCAGACTGGCATCGGCCGCACGACCCCTGCCGGTGGGGGCGGACAAGGGTAGGCAGGAGTAGAGGGGGGCCCACGACACGGGCGCCATCTGGTAGCGGCACCATGCAGCGGAGACGTGTATGCAGGAGCTTAGCGCTGACCGGTCGGGCAAACATAGATGCGGTAAGAGGGTGCCGAGTGCAGGTAGCACACTCCACCCCACCAACAGTGCTGCAACCCTCAGCCCCATAGCCTGTGCTGGGTGCACCCAGGCAGAAGAAGTGTTGCAGGCTGTGTTTCCTGATGACTCTATCTCGGCACATGCCGCATCCGCGCGTCTTGTCCCTTTCCTCCTTGACCCCGCCGGTGCCCTGGGCCGTCACCCCCCTGGCGTTGTATAGCATCACTGCCTGCGCCTCGTTGCTGCGCTCCTGCTGGGTGTGTCCTGTGTAGTGTGCACTCAGCAGCCTCTTCCTGCACCGGTTCTGCGCGGCTTGTGTCTGCCCGACTCGTCGGCCCTAGGGCTACCAATTACGTGGCCTATTCTGAATTACGGGCGTAACGTAACGTATTAATGATTTATAAATGACGTACGCGTGATTTATGATACAAAATTTTCGCCCAAAGATACGATCGACACGGAACACCTACGTTGCAAAGCTCGCTGCCAACAACGGGTTTTACAGCATATACAGTTTCTCGTGTTACGTATCGCCCAGGCAGGCCTGTCACTTCCCTGTCACACCATGGGGCGCGAAAAAGGCGTTATATGGCGCACGTAATCATCTGCACCCAGATTTTTTGGCGTAACGTAACACGTAATCAGGCTCTACGTAACGTACCCGGTATCCCTAGTTGGCCCTGAAGTCGTGGCTCCACTGTGTGGCGCCCCTGCCTGCTGCCGCCCCTGTGGTTGTGCCCCCTCCTGCGCCCGTCCTGCACTTGTCCACCCCCACCGGTAGGGGTGCTGTGGCCGATGCCCATTTGAGTTTGGTGTGATGACCGATTCCTTGGTTTTTGCGCTTTTTTTCATTTCGTGCTGGTGTTTTACACAGCCGGGGGGATCGGTGACAGAGCGGCGCAATACCGGTGCATTCTGAAACATGTATCGTGCTGTTCCACATGCAGCTCCCGCATTTCCCTGTAAATGTAAATTTTTATGTGACGCTTACTCGCCACATCCGCCAAGGACCTGGACATCTCCGGAGCACCGGGGCCACACAAGCCAGGTCCCTGCGACGTCATCTCCACACAGGCTCCACACTGCCCGTAAATGATATCGATGCACAGGCATCTGATTGCCTCCAAACAAGTTTGTGATGGATACCAAGGAGGTTTAATTTCATGGTGTGATTTGTTTGGGAAACATTGGATCAGTATACATTATACAATATATTGGGGCTATACAATATATTGGGGCTGGTGGTGGTGATTTCGGTGACATCGCCTCCGCCGGCCCCGCGCCGCATCGCCTCTGCGGCCCCGCCGCTGCCCCTGGTGGCAGCTCCCCCGTGAAGCTGCGGTGCATGCATACGACCCGGGTCTGCCACCCTTTTGGCTCGAGCCAAATGATCAGTGTGTGTATTTGCATCGAAGAGAGGCACGGTGACAGGTGCATCACGCAACAGCATACACGTCTCGAATCAGACTACCTAATCACTCATCTTCTGCATACGTCCCAGATCTGCCGCCCGCTCGGTTCATTGTGTATGCATGACTACATCACCAGTGTATCTAGTGTGCGTGGAAGCCGTACTCCCGGTGCCAACTCTTGGGCTAGGCAGGCTCTTAGGGGGACGCCACATGGGGCCCTTTTGGGATAAGTGGAACTGGAAAATCTGATGTGGAAACCTGACACCTCGACTTTGCCTTTTCGCACCAAAAAAAACAAACAAACAAACAGGAATCGGGCATCACGCCAAACCCCAACAGGCATCGGCCACAGCGCCCCTATCGGTAGGGGCGGATAGGTGCAGGACGGGCACAGGGGGGCTAGGGAAAGGCTAGGGAAAGGCAAGAGGACTGACCTGCCACTTGGTGAACTGGAAAATTTCCAGTTCATCTGCCCCCACAAAGGGCCCCATGTGGCATTCCCCCCACTGCCTCCGAACTGAGCCGACCGCGGACGCGCGGACATGCGAGTAGTCCGTGTCAGAATCACGGCACTTTACATATCCGGCGCACCATGATTCCGTGTGCCGGTGAGGCACCATGAATATGATTCTAACGGCGCAACACAAGTGACCGGGAGTCCCCGCCCCACTACACGCGGCGGCACCGCTGCACCAGAGCCGCGCCTCTGCTCATGTGTGCCCCTAAACGATGCAATAAGCCTTTACTATCATTATTATTATTATACGCCGGATGTCACGCCCACATGTTTGAGGTGGGTCACATTTGCCCTCCACTATCTTGTGCACGAATGACAGAACCAACTGGAGCCTGAGCTGCTGCGCCAGGTGCTCCAAGTCACTGACAGCTTCTCCTAGAGGGCACCTAGAAACAATCCAAAACTTGGATGTACAACTAGTAACGAGTACTCAGGCATCACGCCAGACCCAAGCGGGCATCGGCCACAGGGCCCTTATAATTACTGGTAAGGGCGGAGAAGGGGGATGGAGCGACCAACGCACTGCCGGCAACATTGCTGTGGGTGATTACCGTGTTTGACGTGATTTCTGCGTTTGCCCGTCCCCCTCCCAGTCTTGTTTTCAATCCAGACAGGTTGTCTTCAGAGAGGCACCCCTGTCTGCAAATGGAGGCAGCACCACTGCACACACACACACACACAAAAAAAGAAATCGGGCATCACGCCAAACCCAGACGGGCATCGGCCACAGCACCCCTACTGGTAGGGGCGGACAGGT
>JAUMHO010008971.1:0-11933 GCA_032360965.1 Ulva armoricana | reverse complement strand
GAGGGGGGTTTGTGGGGGGGATGATCCCACATTCATGCAGCTGTGTAGATGAACTGTGCACAAAATCATAAGCCGGCAATTTGTGACTTAAAACAGCTTTGCCCTGTTACAGTATGAAGGAAAGTAAATTAGTTACAGAGGAACACCACAACTTGAAATGGGATATGGCTGGGTTACCCCTGGTTGTATTATACATCATCCTCGGCTAGGGACAGCCCAGACGACGTCCTGAGCACTCGTCTATGCTCAGCCAACAAGTGGAACATCCCGACAGGTGTGCCACAGGCTATGAGCACCCGGCAGACAGTAAAGAACAGGTTCCACCTAGGCCCAATCATCCCAACAAGAGTATTCGACTCTCCCTGTAGAGAGGCGTCCTCACATCTGGTCAAGGAAACTGCATAGCCTACTCAGCGAGCTTGAGTTGGATGCGAGAGCGGTTCTTGATGCGGTACTCTGTCAGCTTCTGGTAATCGATCATGACCTGCACACACAAAACAAACATGCAGTGTCGCCCCAGTGCAGGAATGTACCACCAACCATGCACCTCGAGGCCAGTGGGCAGATATTGAATCCATGACAGATCGCCTTCCGCATACTATAGCTAGAATAAAAGACTTTATTTGTCTACAGCCAGGTGCAAGTGTAATGGATGCACACACACAGCGTGTTGCCACTACCAAAAGTGACAGTTGCTACAGGCAACAAAACAAGGGGGAGAGTCTACATACGCAAGCTATGCCTTCACGTACAGGAATGATCCAGTTGTGTTGGGTGACTTGTGAGGCAGCATGCTATCGCAGGCATTACTCACACGAGTCGCACAGGACCTTCTGGAGAATCCTGAATGTTCTGCAACATAAGAGTGCAGTGTACACAAAACTTCGGAGGGCACACAATATAAAGCGAGAGGCAGTAAATATGTGTATGTTCCTTGTGGCAACAGGGCATTGCCAAGCCTTTGGCAAGGCTGCCTGACTGTGCATCTCCACAGTGCCTGCGCTTCGACCACAGGCACACGCTACCCAAATGTAACGCGCCATCCGGAAGGGAATATGCGAGTCAGCAACCAGGGATCAACTCGCCATCGATCCCGATCAAAGACATTGAGTGGTTTTGGAAGGGGGGCAGGATACCGAATGCACGGCAACGACATAGATGGCGACCAGCAGACTTCGGAACAGGGCGCCACAAACAGTGAGAAATCCAGACACACCTGCTCCTTATATTCGAGAACTTGCTGCTCCGGTGCGATACCTTCGGCTGCAGAGATGCGCTCTTTCACGGTGCTAACTAGGTCCTTGCCAAGGAACTCGAACTCATGATTGCGACCCTCGTAGTCGATGTACACCTTGTATGTCCTGTTATCGGGATGAGAGGAGGAGGAGGTGGATGATGAGGTTGGCCCGAAGAGTCCCATGATGGCTGTCGAAGATCTGCAGTACAGCACCTCGGTTCAGCCACATCAACATCTGGACAACCAGGTAAGGATGTAGAACGGGACAGGTTCTCGTGGCTCAAGGTCCAGGGACCACACGATGCGAAACACGCCAGTTCGGGTGTGCAACAATTTCCGACACGAACGCATGCAGGTCAGCCCTGTACCCAGCTCACCTGTAGATTTTCCGGTACAGCTGATCACGAAACAAATATGTCCTAACAAGGAACCACGTTTCGACATGGACCCATGTTTTACCTCGCTGGAGGTACGCCCGAGGACATTTATGCCTTGGCACCATTGGCCGGTCACAGGAATAGCGGTACGATCACAGCCGATCAGTTACACTCTCACCACAGGAAACAGCGCATTACTGGTCGATATAGTTGCTGGGTTCTGTTGACCGTCGACTCCGACATGACACGGGCGGGCAACATAGACACCTTCTCCGCTCACGCAAATCCTCAAGTCCACTGATCTATTAGCACCACAACATAGATTCTGGACACCCCAAGTGGTCGATACAGTTTGTGGCTTATAATTACAGTCAGAGACCTCGACCGCGCACGGACAAATCCCGACTTGTTTGCAACATAGATCCGCTTGTCAGTCGACTCGAACACAACTGGAAAGAGAATTCACTGAAGGGCAACCATCTTGAACGACTAATTGTTCAAGCAATCAGAGCAGCGGAGAATTGCTACAATCTTTTAATTGCAGGTTGCCGGGAAAATCTCACCTGGCTGGAGGTATGTAGGATATGGTGTAATAAGAAACAATGCTCAATTTCTGTAGGGGTGACGTTGACGCTGGAATATATGGGTGCATGCAGCGGACAGCCAATTTCTGACAATCTGTGTTGCCGAATGAGCCTTTGCGGACCATCCACTCATGCGGTGATACGCACCTAGCCACTATCAGCGAATGCGTCACCTCCTCTTGTACATACAACAAGATTGCTGAACGAAAGTGCAACATCATGTGTAATAGAATTGCCGCCATGACGGCTTCGACGCAATCATGTGGCGGCGCCTGCAAGCCGCTGTGCTGTCCCGGTTTCGTGTGAGTCATCGCAGTCCACCAGCCAACCGACCATATTGGCATGGAAGCAATCGTGCTGATGCCATAACAGGTTGCATGCAGTAATCACCATTTGGGAGTAGTCGTAAAGAACTGCACGGCTTGATCGCGGGGCCTGGACCAATGCTCCGGAGCAAGTCGTCCAGGTGCCACGGGGGACCCGCATGGTGCTTGTTCACGGTACACTTTTGCAGCGTCAGGCTCGGCGCCATAAGGTATGAACGAGTTCCTCGGCTTCAACTGCACCAAACCGATCGTGGCTGGATTTGAGCGTTCTTCCGTCGTCAGGCGCTGTTTCGTAGCACTCGTTTGACCGACGCTTGCATAACCTTGACCGTAAGTTCAACGTGACACGGTTCTCGGCTGTGACCTCCTTCAAGTTGGTCTCCCTTTGTCTGAGCCGGTGCAGCCGGCATGGCAGCACACCTACAGTCGCCTTCACTCATCCTCAAACGCACCACAAGTTTAACGCCTGGTGGAACTCTTCGTCATGGCCAGATTATGCTACCGGAAATGAGAGTGGATTATCAGTCAGTTGGCATGTCACTGGGCTAGTAGATCTACTAGAGGACAGGTACAACCAGTGTCGAGCCATGCACAGGTACGTTCGAAACCATGCCCTGAAACTTTCGGCTCAGTTTCAGAATCTTTGCAGCAGATTCGGTACGTGATAGCATTTCATGCGCAAGAGCTTGCAGTGCGGCTTAGTGTTGGTCCCACCAGCTGTGTTTCCACTGCAGGTCAAGGCTGCTCTGATCGTTTCTTTCTCATCACAGCAATCTACCTCACTAAACTACAGCTGGAACCTGAGGATATAGGCAAGACATACTTTCTCAGATTGTGGTTTCAACCCAGTGCCCACCCGTGGTTTATGTGCCCGAAGCAGAACAAGATGAGCAACCATGCTGAACAGAAACACAAAAAAGGTGTGATGACTATGTATGATGCCTGTGTATGCTGCCATTGTTTGCTGCCTGTGTATGCTCCAGAAAAGAGAACGCCTGGGCCTGATTGCTGCGGGAAACCTCTCCCTGGTGGATCACACAGAAACCTCCCTGGTGGATCACACATACATTCGTGACCCAGTAATACCCAGTGTTTCTCATGGGTGCCAACAGCGCGAATCGGCTAGCCATCCTGAACTTTGCTGCACACATCAGGTTGGCTCCCTGGTGGTGCACACAGACGACACACCTGAACCGTCTGATTTCTTCAATGTGCAGTCCAATCTGCAGTTCACTGTACCTGGTTAACCGTTTGTCATGGGTAGCATTGCTTCCCACCCCAGAATTCTGTGCACTGTGCCAGGCGGCTCACAAGCTTACGCCCCACTGCTACCACAACTGCAGGGAGCAGGATGTGGATCTGCAGTTGGAATTGGAACTTGTTTGCCACCTCGGTGTATGCATGGCATGCAGGATCACTGCAGCTGGTGCGATGTAGATGTATGTATGACAGATCAAGCTACAGCCTGTGGGCCACAGTGAGCAACAAGTCCCCCACATAACTGGTTGGGAAACATCGAAAGAGTGCCGTGCTGTGCGTGCTGGCACAAGGCTGCAGGCCACATGCAATTGCCATGAGCAAGATGTCCAACTGGTGATAGCTGTGAACCAAGACAGATCACATGTACTTTTCACAATCACACATGCTGAAGAGGCATACACAGCCTCAGGACTCGATGGCAGACTGCAGTGGAAGCAGCCTGGCTGCTGTGTCTGTCGAGAGCACTGACATGCTCTTGGCATGGAACGCCACATTCCAAAGAACATCCCCCTTTCATGCTTCACGAGCCATGAATGGCGCAGCAGCAGAAGACACAGTCTGAGCCATGTGATGGGGCCACCAGCATGTGGCAGCTGTGGTCTCAGCTGTCCCAAGTGGACTAGCTACACTAGCTACACATCAACCTTTACATCAACCTGCAAGTAGTTGGTCACATTGGCCTATGCGACTCGATGGCGTTGAACGTGGCCACTGCCTCTGCACGGCAACACCCCCAGCACCCCTCCCCTCATTGGTTCCAGGAACAACAATCTCCTTTCAGCCAAGATAGCAATCTCAGCACAGCTTTCTCAACGCGAGTCGAGACGCAGCAGTCGAGGACAACTGAAATGACGGCGGTGTGGGAGATGTGCCGCACACCGGTAGGTCCGCATGGCCCTCCACCTGCGACTGCCGCACCTGGGAGGTCACATGGGGCCCCCTTCCTGACAGCTTCTGCGGCACACCACAGCACGCCAAGAGACAGCATGGCATGAGACCATGTGTAGATATGCGTAGTGACACCCAGGCACCATTGGCGTGTGGCTACAGGCACCACATACATGCATCGCATGCATGTCGAACAACAGCTGATGCCGGGGCTCGGGCATGCGCTTCCGAAGAAGATGTTTCAGGAACCCGCACGCTTGCTTATGGAAGCTGTCCACAACGCTGTAGTACAGAATCGAGAGGCAGGGGTGCAGGGGTGGCAAGGAACCCTGGGTGCGTGCATAGCTGACCAGGTCACCTGAGACGCCAGGTCGCATCCCAACGGCTAAGATCCAGGAAACCCCAGTGGCCACAGATCCGCAGACTCCGCGACACGTAGCATGCTGTAAGCGCTGGGCCGCTCAGCATGGACAGAATCTCCGGGGCAAAGTTCCCAGAGAAACATGTTATGTAGGGATGTCTCAGCGCAGGCGAGTCTGGATGTCCTGAAGCAGATGGCTCACTGACTAGGTGCACCCGGCCAAGGAGCCCCCCAACACAGCCCCCCTTGACCCTGTGCCCACGGCCTGACATGCCTGCCCTTGCTCGCATGTCCTCCAGTGCCCGCTCCAGCTCTACCCCACCCGCATCCATGCTTTTGCCGCAGCGCTTCTTACCATTGTAGCACTTGCGCGCGACGCAGGGGTCCTCAAGCAAATGAGACTCGAAGGGTAAACTCCAGCCTCGTGTCAGACTGGACTGTACACATGGGAGAATGCAGCACGGAGATAGTAACGACAGCCGTGGACATGTCTGGACCTGTGGCGAAACAAAGCTGTTGACGTATGGCTCCAGCAATGGACTGAATACTCACTCAGTCTGCATTCCCACAATACCTTCAGTACGCCAGCCAAACAGCATATAATAACCACCACACTTCACGTGCACTAGTATCGAAGCCACACCCGTTTACCCTTCCAGTCATCACAGATGAGCTCAGGTAAACAGCACAAGCCTATGTGGCCCGCTCGGATCACCACTGTGCATCAATGAGCCTGTCCTACCACCTCACACTCATGCATGCATGGTGCCCTGCACACATGCATCGCTGTATGATGTCGACCAACTTGTTCCTCACATGGCCTAAAGCCCAATCTGCCACACCCCCCCTCCAGTGCTGTCGGCAGCATTCTTCTCTTGCTTAAGCTTCTTGGTCGCTACAGCATGCGCTGTTGGTGACGGCATAAAAAACCCGGCCACTGCTCTCCCAAATATCTGTCAACCCAGAGCCTTGGTTATTATGTCTGCAAGCTGCTCGTCAGACCTAGTTGGCACAAACTCCACAGAGATTTCTCCACATATGTACCTGCCACGAATGGTACTGCGCATCAATGCGCTTGCTTCTGTGTGGTGCCCCAGCCGTCCTCTGTTCCATCAAGATCTGTGCTTGCTGATTTTCGCAGTATAGCGGCATGCGCTGCACTCAACCATCAACCATGCTCTGTTGCACCTGGAGCAATACCATAACAGCTCTGTTTCGCCACATGATCATTGAAACCTCCTTCAGGACGGCAGGGGGGGGGGAGCAGGCTATTTCCACGCGGTTGCGTATGTAGTGTTTTGGCACACACAGGGGGCGCGGATCCGGGCCTGAGAACGCTGAGGACACGCTGGGGGTTGCGTATGTAGTGTTTTGGCACACACGGGGGGTGGATTCCTGCGGGAGCAACATGTGCAGCATGCACCTGCCAGAATCGAGGAGGTACTGGCCATGCTTGTTAGCGCCAGAAGAAACATGGACCTAGTACACAGGGCCACGCTTGTGTCGGGGCCACACACCGGACAAGGACGGTAGTGGCGACCTGCAGTGCACGTGGCCGTGACAACAGCTGCATGACTGTTACACGGAGTATTTAACAACAGCCCGGCATCACCATGGGGTTATATATGTGTCAGCACGCAGGGATGAGTATGGATGATCATGAGTTGAACCATGAGGCTCATGTGGCTCAGACGTGAAAAGGGCTCCCAAAATCCCGCACTTGTGAGCTGCCAAGGGGGCTGCTGAATTGAACACTGGCCTGGATTGTGAGTGCAGGCAGTGCTGCAGAGAGACACGGGTTGAAAATTCAGCGGGAAAACCAACAACTGTCCTCTCAAATCTCTACAGGCGCACCGACTTCCATGCATTGCCTGTATCATGGCGTGGCATAATGCCAGACAAAATCACACCTGCAATGATTATAACATCACACCTGAAATTCAATTCCTGAGCCGTGGTATCTGTGTTTGCAGTGTCTACTGATCTCTAGTTTGGTCTGTGGAGCTGCTATGGCCCAGGACGGGCACGGGTTTGTGATTTTGATCCGGTGTTGCGTGTCAGAGCAGCAGAAAGTTACCAGTGCATGGCATGCAAGTAGGCTCAAACTTGGCATCTGGCGCAGCTTGTGTAGCGAGTGGCACTCTGCTGCACAGAGAGCACAACAAGACAGGAAAACAAAAACATCGGGCATCACGCAAGACCCAAACGGGCATTGGCCACAGCACCCCGACTGGTAGGGGCAGACAAACGATAAATGTGAGCAGGAGGGGGCACCACCACAGGGGTGGCATCAGGTAGGGGCGCCAAGCTGCGAAGGCAAGCCTTGCGAAGGTCCGACCACTCGGGCAAACACAGACCATGCAACACAGTCGCCGGAAGAGGCTGCCGAGTGCACACCACACATAAGACATCAAGAATGATTGCAGCGTTCGTCCAAACACAAGCAATGGTACTTTATTACGCAAGGGGGGTGACGACCCAGGGCACTGGCGGGGTCAAGGAGGAAGGGGACCAAACATGCACCGAGAAAACATCCACCGAGATGGGGACGAACAGGAAAGCAGCATGCAGCACTCCCTCTGCCTGGGTGGACCCAGAACAAGCCATGAAAAAGCCCCTGCGGAGGGCACCAACATCCGAGCTGGAGCCCGCGCAAGAAACATGGGAACTTTGTTTTTATTATTATATATATCCACAACTCAGGCCCGACAGGCGGACATGCAAAGAGCAAGTTCTTATCAGGATATCTCTACAGTGTGCCGAAGAGGTACACCAGCATGACTGCACCAATCAAATCACCACACACGGCCAAACTGTGTGCAGAACTCCTGTAGCATTCCTTCTTACAAGACTGGCAAGTGAACTAGCAAGAATGTCGCCAGTTATTGAATATTCATGCGCAACGCATGCCCACTCTTCCGCCTTCGCTTTCTTAGGAAAAATCCAGCTGCTTGACAGAGACGTGTGGTCACAGGCGGCACTGCATGATGGGCCAAGGTCCGCCGCAATCGCTGCCGAAAACAGCAATGGCATTCGAACCATCACGCATGAGGCGATCATGGCAGGAGGACCGAGTCGATGATGTGCACGACGGATGCCTCCTCACGGTTCTCGCAGAAGGGAATGTCCGCCTGGATGACAGTGGCGACGACGCCACCGGGGGAGGTGAAGGTTACACCGCTGTCGGACACGCCGACAGTGAGGCTGCCGCCATTCAACGTTGGCACGACCATGCCGTCGGTGAGATCCGCCGCAAAGAAGGAGCCCGTAATGACGTGCAGCAGCAGAATCTGCACAAAATCGTAATTCCATTGCTCCGGGAGTCTAGGACAAGAGCTTTCGGTGCAAGGGAGCTCCCCAGTTTGTGCAACACGGCAGTTTGCTAGAGCAAGAGACACAGCGCGAGATACTGCACGGCTGTCGACTCTGCGCACAGCTCTTGTGCTCTGCAGTATCACATGCGTGGTGAGCGAGCATCGCACACCCTCAGCTGTATGTATGTATGATTACATCGCCGTATCCATAAGGACATTGACACCTCCGGCAACCGGGACAAGCTGTGATTCTGTGGCGCGCGCGTCGAGACGCAACAACGCAGCGGCTCCACCACCCCGATGCACAGGCATGGCCGTGCGTTGCAGTCAGTGTGGCTCACTAGCTTCAGACTGCATCACAGTGGCAGGGCATTCTGTGGCCACCGCCACGCAGGGGGCAGGCCCGTGACAGCGCTGAAGCAGAAATGCAACGGTCAACGGTGCCATGGGCAGGCCCCGGTGAAGGCATGAAGCAGGTAATGCACAGGGCGTCTGCGCACCTCGCTGAGGTCCTCCGGGGATTCCAGCAGCCCCGCAAGGGTCGCCTCCTCGATGGCGGCGAAGGCATCGTTGCTAGGAGCAAGGACAGTCACTGCGGGCTGGGTGAAATCGGCATCCATGGTGGTGGGCTCAAGGCCGGCAGCCTGCACATGTGGCACAGGTAAGCTTTGCCCTTGGGAAAGCAAGGGGAAACGCAAATGCGGCGGGGGGCACATATGACGGTGCACCTGTTCCGCATATCTGCCAGAACCGTGTTGCTGGGTCTAGTTGGGAGATCTGACCACTGACAGTCAACTCGGTGGCCCAGCAAAGCAGATGGTGGCCGCAACTACGTCATTGGGACGCTGGTTGGCGTTCATATTGAGCACACGCCAGGGGTAGGCACGTACAGCGATAGCTGCGCCGAGCGTGCTGAGTTCCGGGGTGGCAACAACCACGTCGAATAGAGTAGATGTGCACGTTGCTAGGTCCAAGTCCATGTCCGTGTCCATGTCCATTGCGCCGTAGCCGCCCGGCCGAGCGCCGTACATGTCGGCTGCCGCCGGCGACATGAGGGCCACGGAGGCAAGGGCGACAAGCGCAGCGGATTGGATGGTGGCCATGTTGAAGTGATCTGCAGTCCAGCCTGGCTGTCACAACCTTGAAATAGATGTTGTTTCGGGCAGGTTTTGGGCGCGCTATCATGCAATGCATGCGTCGTACACGTGGACTTGGTCATGGCGCCGATTACAGATGCTGACGCTCATCCCTCGGGGATCCGTCGTCCCGGATGATGGCCAGGTTACAGACAGACAATTGGTGACATCATGCCGAAACAGGTAAGGTTGGCAATGACAGCCGATGTCGATACTACTGCTGCCACCGGGGGAGCCACACAACGCCGTTTGAAGCAGAAGTACAAACACGTTGACACGGGACAAGTGGCTAGCACCAGCCATTCGTAGCGGCGCAAACACTCTGCTGCTGGATTCCTGGCTAAGGTGTGGGCGGACATGTCGATCGAGCGGGCTACGTTGCAAAGTGCACGCCCCGTTTGGCTGTTTGGCCGTCGCTGCAGACGGAGTCCCATCGGGCAGGTGGCTGGCAGAGTGAAACAAATGCTGACATATTCAATTACGGACACTCGTGCAGCGCTAGGCATGATCCTGCACGGGACCAGGCTCGACATGATCCTGCACGGGACTGTGTCCTCTCCATTGCCAGACATGAGTGCGAGCCACTGCAGTAGCATTCGCCAGCGCAAGACAAGCGATCTGCGCTGTATAGTGCATCATCGAACTGCTAGCTTGCAAGCATATCTGCACAGGGATAAGCCGGCCGTCATGACTGCCATGCGCTGCTCGCGTCGTGTTGCAATTGCCCATCGCACAGAACACCCGGTAACCCATAATAGTTTGATAGACGCGCCATGGCACACCTGTTGAGCGCCACGCGCTCAACTCACAGCCCTGGCGCCCGGATAATGTTGGATTGCGTCACTGGCGATCCTCGGCCTTCCAGGCAGCGTACTGAAGGCTGGCGCAGGCTACGACTAAGTACACATGCAATCAAGCCTCGAGCGCGCGGCTAAGCGAGTTTCGACAGCACGTCGTCAGGGATGAACCTCAAACGTATCTTCCAAGGACAGCAGGCCACACAGTTGCGTCGTGGATCCGTTCTGTGCGGACGTGATCATGAACTAGACAACTTTCGGCGAGCTTGAGAGAAAGTCGCGCGTGTGTGTGTCAATGTAAATGTGATACTGAGTTGCCATATCCTACAAGGTCCTTGACGTGTGCTCAAGGCTTCAGCTCAGTGTCACCCGGCGTGATGTCGCGACATCGACGGGATGCCAACCTGCCCGCCACATACGTGCTGATGGTAGGTTAGCCCACACATCGCAATAAACCAAAACATCTCATGGCATTTGAGCGTTCATACCTGGACACCGGGGGCTGTGCAATCGTCCTCACGAGGAATTCCGAACAAATGAGCAAGTTCGCGAATGAAGCGTGTGGGAGCCAAAGACGTGTTCAGAGGGAATCTGTGATGCGACTGTAGTACGCCAACGTGGGCCTTCGCATTTAATGCGACGTACACGCAGGCGCGCTGCTGCAAGCCCGCTCACCGATGGCGGATAGTGAAATATTTCGTCCAGTGGCCCATGCATGGCAAAGACCTGCATGTGGCCCTGCCGTTTTGCATTTGAGCCCTGTAGATATATGTCTGCATGCTCTTGGGACGCCGATCCCGCGTCAAAGTGGTGAGAATAGGACTGCGGAGGCGCCGCATCAGCAGGCGTCGTACGCGCATGTCCAAGCAAACTTCCACAAACTGCATATGAAGCAATCTTAGAATCTGCAGACGTCGAATCCGCAGTGGTAACCAGAGCATGATCACGAGGCGTAGGTAGTGCGACCTGGGTAGCCTGGCGCAGCAAGGGTTAGGTTGGGCAGCATGCAACTGGTCGGAGCTTATTAAGAGCTCCCATACGCTACAGGAGGCATGAACCAACATGTCACACATGCATGGGGCGGTGGAGGGGATGGGCACGCCTTCTCACCACGTTCATAGTGAGCGCACAATGCGATCGCCCCACCAAAACTTTCGGACATCCAGCTGCAGCAGACCACTATTTGGGACAGCACTCAGGTAAAATATCCAAAACTCCAAAGGTTGTGGCAAGCAGACTGCCGAAATTGGCCGTTTTTTCAAACATCTGTACTCCGCTTCCAAGCCCTCGCCATTGACTCCAGTACGCTAAGAACGGTAACGAGACACTGTGATATGTCTATATGCTGTGTTCCGAATGGGTGTGGCTGCTCACGGCGCGCGGCTTCCGAGCATTCTCGTGATCATGAGTCCCCTCTACTTCACTGACATTCGCGCTGACACAGTCAAAATGGTGTCGGACGGCACGTGTAAACTCAAAAATAATCTTCTGGGATTGTCTGGAAGGTGGGATAGACATGCACGATGAATCTGCGCGTGTAGTGCGGCAGGCCTAGGTTGAGGCAGAAGAACTGACCGGTAGTTACAAAAGAGTACAAGGGCAAACCCACAAAGTGGACCAAGGTCATGGAATCAAACAACAGCAGCCCAGGCT
>JAUMHO010008950.1:0-11941 GCA_032360965.1 Ulva armoricana | reverse complement strand
TTTTGTCGTGTGCTTGAGTTGGCTTGTGATGTACCCCTTGGCGCTGCCGGGATTTTGGGTTGATCTCCGTGTAACACCAACGAAAAGGGCTGCCTGTTCCGACCGACGACCTTGCGCTGTGATTTGGCTCCCGCAAAAGGGCCATCGCTTGCACGTGATTCTGCAAAGAACGTCCCGCACGCCCTCCACCTCCGCACTAGGCCCCCCGCCCCCTCCGCACCGGACTGCTGACTCTCCCTAGCCCCTCTCCTTCCTCCAGTCGTCCCCCCTTGTTTATTCTCTTCCCCCCCTCGAGCTCCCCTCTCCACCTCTCCACACTGGAGACTTTGAGAGTGCCCATGACGTGTTCCCCTACTGTCTAACATCAAATCAAGTGTATTGAACCATGACCCCACCCCCGATCATCCGCCCCCCACCTGCCAGCCCCTCCCCGCCCAGTCTCATTTGTCATTTGTCATTTGTCCTCCGCTCAAACCCGCCCCATCACTTCCTGATCGCGGGCCCCCCGTGGAGGGGGGTTCCGCATGCCCGCCTTTGCTGCCATGGATGATTGCCATGGATGATTGCCATGGATGATTGCTGCCAGGATGACTAATCCTGCTATGTATGCCAAATAAAACCATGTTGTGAGTCGCGACCTTCATGAGCGATCTTCGAACGGCCATAGCGGGCAGGCACCGTGGCACATCACCAGCCCCAATACTCAGCCAGGTGGCACTGCTATATAGTAAGAGGGCTTCAGTGCTCGTGTTTCGGGTGAAGACGTGGGCATGTGCACCGCGATATGAACGCATGCATGTGGTCGGCCTGCAAGTATGTAGTCGGTCAAGTCGGCGAGCACACAGTCATCGTCCAACATGCGCGATCGGGCGGGCGTAGTCACCGCTACGCCCCTAGCGACCCACTGTGGGGTACTAGCAACTAATATAACATTGGAGGTAGCGCAGGGGAGCGTTTGGTAGGCCATGTGTGCCTCTGTCGCGGCCCAAAGATGGGACCAATTCGCCGTGCACCAGTACTGCGTCGGGCTTGCGCGACCGCGCCACGGCTGGCCAGGCCGCACCGCCATTGCATTGGGAAACTATATGTGGTGTATCTGACGCCTGAATAGTGCAAATGGGCGCGTGTGCAGTTGCAATCGCTACATGTTGCAGGTGGTTCGTGGTCCACAGCGTTTTAGCCCAGCACTGCCCCCTTGGTCAGAGCGAGGCCTGACGCGGCAGGGAATGGAGGTATGTGTGTGCATAGATGTTCTGAGTGGTCTCGTCAGCGCTGTAGGGCCTGTTTAATCTAGCATCGGCTCTAAATGGCCGGTTACTTTGCCAGTAGACTTTTAACAGGTTGCTATACTTGCAAGGAAGCTCGTCAGGTCTCGCTTGCACTAAGCGAGCCTCGCCGGGCCATGGTACCAACGATGTGACCCCCCACGTGAAAACAACAAGCCCAGTTCTCATCGCTTGGGCACGCAATTGCGCAGCGAGCTACTCCAGATGTCTTACTTTTAGTTGCTAACACTACTCTCTTGCTCGCTCGGGCTCGTCAGCTGTATGCGGAGTAATGGGCCTAATGTGTATGCGCGCCTCGTCGGTAATTCGAGCAAACGCGAGACTGACGAGAGAAATTCATGCCTACGCCGTGCCAACTGTCCAGCGGAGAACCCACATGCATGAGTTCTGCGAACGAGACCCCACCGGATCAAACTGATGATCACATAGTCGCAAGACGGCTAATGCAATCTTCTGTCCAAAATGCTTTACATTCCCTGTCACCTCGTACACTGTTTGATTCTCAATACGCTACACGATGTGCAACACGCAATGAAATGGCACCGCAGGCGCGTGGGCGTGCTCCTTTATATGGACATCCCGCGCACTTCACGAAAAATGCATTGAATCGTATGCATCAGCTGCTACCATGCCTTCGGATGCTAGCTTTAGGCGTGGGGCAAAAGTATGTCATAAGCGATGGCTGTGGGGACAGAGATTACCTGGTCTTAAGGCTTGAGATTATGCTGAAGCAAGAGTAGGACAGCGCAAGGAAATACGTGTTTAAAACTGGTTTCAGAATGATACACCGAATGCTGTGTCGCGAATATGATACAAAGCGACGGGCTTTCTCAGAGCATATCGCCTATCAACCAGTGGGGAGCGGCAAGCGTACAAAGCTGAGGGGAAAGGTATACAAATACAACTAAATACTGTGTGCTTTTATTGGCACCGAATTGCAACCGTGCGATTGGAGCGTGCTGCGAGCGCTGGGAACACGCGCAGAGCGGGTGCTATGAAGCTCTGCCAGATGTTTCAATTTGCCTTACTGAACCAATAAATGAGATTATTCGAACGCGATATGTGATCATGGTTGGTTTACTTACGTCGCACACCGTATAAGCAAGACTTCTTGCTTTCGCAATTGGACGTAACATATGATTATCTGATGCACGTGAAATTGCAGCAGCACGTTGGAACCCGCTACACAGCCGAGGCTAAACAGACAGCACTCGTTAGGTTGACTGGTATGTCGAGTTACAGCATGGAGAACCTTGTGTTGCACAGGCACGTACTGTGACGCCTGAAGCCTATTTGCCCCACTGACCTTGGCCATGGCCATGTGAAGTTTGGCTCCATGTCCCGCGTCCCCTCCCTCGACCATGACTATGACCACCTCCCCAATCAGGCATGCTCCCACCGCGACCAGAATGTGGTGGTGGCATTGGTTGCATGTTTCTATGCATGCCATGTGCCCCCGGTGGTGGACCCCCCGGCGCACCACCATGCATGTTCATGCCCCATGGTCGATGGGAAACTAGCCCGGACGGCGGTCCAGCTGGCGCGTGGGGCGGCCATGGCGGTCGTTCAGGTCGCTGCATTGGGCCCCGGCCCGGCGGGACTGCAGGTGGCCGTGGTGCGAAGTGTGCGCCATGCGGCGGTGCGCCGGGAGCTCGCGGAGCGGGGGGTAGCCCCCGCATCGGCCCTGTACCACCAGGTATTGGAACAATGGAGCTGGTTAGCCCTGCAGGAGCAGGGGAAGGGCCCATGCCGCCAGGCGGCGGTCCTGCTGGAGGCACAGGCCTCTTGACTCCAAGGTTGAGGCCAGGAATTGCAGCCTTGGAAGTGGCCTCTCCATTCGGTGTGATTGTGGGTGGAGTCGAGTCGACTTCTTGATTCTGTCCGATGGTCCCTGTGGCGAGGCTTCCCAGTAGCATGTCCCCAGGCCGCTCACGTGTCCACAGCTTCAGGGCAGCATCCGAGCCAATCGTACACAGCAGGTGACCTAGCGGGTGCCACCGCACGCCAGTGACCATGCCGTTGTGTGCATCTTTGGTCTCGTGAGCCGGCTCTTCCTGGTCCACAAACCAGAACATAATGCTTTGATCGGAGCTGCCTGCAGGGGCTCAACATGCTGACAACCAGAGACAACGGAGGAATTTGGCCCCTCAAGATGTGGAGGTGATATAGAGTGAGGTTTGTAATGCCTACCTGTGACGAAAAGCTGCTCAACACACGGATGCCACGCGATGCTGTTGATGTCCTTCGTATGGCCAATGAAAGTGTGCATCTCTCTGTTCATGCGCAGCTCAAACAGCTTGCAAGACGCATCCCGGCTTCCAGAAACGAGCCAATTTCCATTCCAGTGGAACCGCACGACGTTCACACGATCTTGGTGGCCATGATATGTCGTAACCTGCTTACCAGTGCGGGCATCCCACAGCTTGACCTGCATGCCACACTTGCGTGTTGCACGGTGCTGAGCATGCATGGGGCTTCTCAGGCTCTCCTGCTAAACACAGGATGGCACTATGCGGCATGACACATGAGAGGGAGAGCAAACTGGAGCAGCATAAGATACACTACAACTGAGGACTAGGGGCTCCTCGATTGTGGTTTGTTGGGGTCACACCAGAGTGTCACGGCTGCAGGATGCCAGCAGCGATGTGGTGGGGTGCCAGTGGACAGATGTACAATCCCCAGCATGTGCTTCAATCCGCGTCTGCAGCTTGCACGTGTGCAAGTCCCAGACACAAACCGTGCTGTCCTCAGAAGCCGACGCAAATTTTGTGTCGCTCGGGGCCCACGCTAGGTCGAGAATGCCTCCGTCTGGGTGAATGGTCCTCCCCTCAAGACCCAGGCGGTGAGGCTGAAACGTGGATAACCAGTACCTGCACGTACATATGGCCCCGGGCATGAATAGTCACGGCTTCACAGCAGACGTGCAGTTGCTATTGCGCCAGTTATAGTTGCTGGACGAGCACATGCGGCATATTAGATGAAACCTACTGGAGCCGCATTACAGAGGCAGTTGGTCCTGTGGGTACGTACTTGACAGTGCCATTTGCATCTCCAGTAATGCAGTATTGTTCGTTGTGAGACCACTCAAGCGCAGACAGCCGAGTCATATGATGAGCTGTCCACTGCTTGATATACTTGAAGCCATTCGTGAGGTCCCAAAGCGCCATGTCACCGTTCTTGTTACCAGTCACAATCCGCGAAGTTTGTGGATGAAATGCGCATGTTGTGAGGGACGATTTATAGTGATTGGAGCAGGTATGCGCAAGCTTGGCTGCAACAGCTGAGGCAGGCTGATGCAAATATTCTGACGGGAGCATCATGCTAAGCTGGCCAGCCGCTGTCGGGAGCAGAGCAGGTGTGTGCAAAGGGGTTTGCTGGTAGGGCTTGGCAAGCAGCGTCCGAGCTGCAGGGCATGTGACTGACAGGCATCTTGCCGGCACACTTACCTGGTTCGTGCGCTCTCCCTCCCTGTTCTGATCTGTTGCTGGGAGCTCTGCAAACGTGCCTCGTGTTGACCACAACACATCCTGAAACAGCATCCTAGCCTGATTGTGAAGCCTCAGGACATCTACGACGAGTTGCTGGTCCGGATGTAGCCACATGAACGGTGCGAAAATCATACCTTGAATCTGCTGAAGCATGCGATTCGGCGGTGGGTTGCTGGGTGGCCCAGCCGGGCGCACTGCAAGAGCCATGCCCAGCAAACGTTATCAGCTATATTGCTGACTTCAAGGGCGGCTGCTACATTACATTATAGTCTCAGCTTGATGATTAAGACGAAAAGACGATCATGAAGTGCAGCACAGCTGCGCTTCGCTGCCGGAAGACTTCCACAGCGGCTGGGCGGTCACTTTTTGCGATCGTACCATTCAAGATTCATGTTTGACACTGTCTTTGTGTCCTTGGCGCAACTTGTGCTGTGTGTGTGCCAGTAATCGTGTGTGCAATGCTACAGGGCAAGGCCGCTGTGGCGATGGGTGGAAATGCTAGGTTAGTGACCCGGACGCGACGCAAGCAAACACAAGAGAATCAGGCGCGACTGGAGAGACAGCAGCGGTACACAGATCAGCATCCTTTTGCGTATCTGCGCAAACTGGGAGGCTTGATCATGAAATGTGCACGTGGTAGCAGGCGGTTGGTGGTGCACTGGGCAGTGCCTGCGATTGGCGTGTGCTCGAGCTAGATAGCACGCAATCCCTTCCGCATAGGCTACGTATCTTCGTTTCTTATTTTGCCATGCGCATGTACTAGTTTATCTTGAACTCGTGGCGAAATTGCAGTTCTGAGCTGGCCGTCGTGCATTCCGTACGCAGCATGGCCAAATCATCGTCAAAACGCAAGCGAAGACAACAGGAAAAATTTTCATTGAAGCATAAAGGTCGTAGCGCTGTAGATTCGGCTGTAGACGTGAACGATCTGCTCAGTGATGAGCTCCGGAACGAGTGCGCCCGCTGTTTAGCAGACGGACACCAGACCTGTTCACTCTGTACGAACGCTACTAATACATTATTGTACTCGTGTAGAGCCGTGAATCAGCAAGTGATCTTGCCAAGGAAGAAGCAGAAACCCGGCGGAGGTGACAGCAAGCCTGTGCAACCTGCGGCATCGGGGCCATCCAAGTCAGAACAGCGGAAGCTGAAGCAAATTGACAGGCAAAAGCACGCACAAGCTAAAGTCAAAGGCAAGAACCTGTTGTTGAATTTCGTGTGCCCTACACAAGCTGATTGCGACAAGCTGCTGTCCTCAACATCTTTACAAGCGTGAGGCTGTGATGTGCGCATGGTGGCACACATTGGGCCTGTGCTGCTGCAGATGCTATTGCAGCACTGAACGCATCAAAACTAGATGATGCAGCTCTGAGTATCCTTGTGAAGACGTCGACACGTGGGGGCACAGTCACAGCCAGCCAGCGCCTCAGACGAGACATGGTACTGCACCAGGCTGGAGTGCAGCTACCTGCCGACTCCCAACTGCTGCGAATGTCTACAAATCCTGCATCACATTTTCAGCGTTCCGCAGAGGTGCCGGTAGGAGAATCCAGCGATTCCGGCTCCAGCGATGTTGTGTGGCCTCACCACTCAACTGGCAAGGACGGCATCGAGAGATCGCCCATCAGCCAGCTTCCAAAGCGCGACTTGTCGCAGCGGGTGCCTCCAACTATTGTCGCGTTTGGCAGAAAACCAGGCGGTACCCATGAACATGGCACCGGCTCTAGCATAAAAAGTGGCAAGGGCGATTTCTCTCCTGCGTCTGCACTGCCATCAATTGACCCAAACCTAGTACGGGATGCTGAAGAGCTGCGGTGCCAGATGATTGCTTCAGAAGAGATTCAAGGTGTGCTTGTCTGACCTGTGCCATGAACAGCCCCAGTGCTTGTGGTTAATGTGCAGCCTTGATACACCCGTGTTGATACACCAGTTGGGACACATGTAACCCAAGTGCGTAGAACATCGCGTGGATATAATAGCATCATGATGAAGTGCTAGCATGATTGCTTTCCTGGAATCCCGCAGCACCATGCTGTGTGCAGTGGCTGAGACAGCGGAACCTCAGCCCGGGCAAGGGAGGAGCGTACCATCTTTAGGCCCTACACGGCATAGGCCAATCACCCGCTCTGCTGAGCTTGAGGAAGCTCGATTGCAGCTTCCTGTGCTGGGCATGGAGCAGGAGGTCATGGCAATGGTCGATGAGCACGATGTCTTCCTGCTTTGCGGTGCCACCGGGTGTGGTAAAACCACACAGGTACCGCAGTTTCTGGTCGAGGCAGGGTTCGGCTGCGCTGAGTTCCCTGAGAGATCTGCATTGGTTGGTGTGACGCAGCCACGCAGGGTGGCAGCTATCTCCACAGCAAGGCGTGTAGCAGAGGAAATGGGACAGAGTGGATTTTCAGCATCTGGAGATGGTCTCGTGGGTTATCAGGTCCGGCATGACAAGTCGGTGGGTGCGCACGCAGCCTTGAAGTTCATGACTGATGGCATCTTGATGCGAGAGGTGCAAGAGGACTTCCTGTTGACAAGGTGTGCAGCAACTGTCACTGGTGCAGCCACGTCTCACAGACATGTCATCCATGATGCATCATGCAACACTAAACGTTGCTCTATGTGCAGGTACTCTGTTATTATCATTGATGAAGCGCATGAGAGGTCTCTCAATACAGACCTGCTCATTGGCATGATTTCTAGGATCGTGCCACAGCGGAGGGCAATGAATGCAGCTGGCAAAGTCCATCCTGTGCCTGGTGCAACAGGTGAGGCGCGGGCTATTCAGCCTTTGAAACTAATCATCATGAGCGCCACCTTGCGTGTGGATGACTTCCTAAAGAATGAGAGGCTGTTCCCAAGCCAGCTGTACCCATCTGGGCCGCCTCCGCTGATCAATGTGCCCGCGCGGCAATTCCCTGTCACTGTTCACTTCAGTAAGAGGACAGAGATGGCCGACTATGTCGGTGCAGCGTACCGAAAAGTTTCACGAATCCATCGAGAGCTACCTCCAGGCGGGGTTCTTGTGTTTGTGACCGGACAGCGGGAGGTGCAGCACCTCTGCAAGCGGCTTCAAGCCAACTTCCCCAGTGTGCTGCTCACCACGCCTGTAGCTCAAGACGAATCAGCACCTGCAGCAGTACCACAGGGCACCACAGAAGAGGAGACCACCGTGTTCGAAGTTGATGGCGCAGACAGGGCTGAAGCAGAGGCAGACATGCTGCAAGGTGACAGACCTGCTGGGTGCTTGCAGTAAATGCACGGTTACCAAACTATTGTGCCACCTGCCTGCCCAGGAATAATAATTGTGTGCGTTACAGGCTCGCTTCGACAGGCCACAGATGATGACACCCTCGTGGATTCCCACGATGACTTTGTTGACAGTGACCTCGATGAAGACGAAGACGAAACAGTGCAACTGGGAGACAGCGGGATGTCTCCAGAGGACATTGCTGCAGCTGAAGAGTACTTCGAGCGACGCTACGGTTCCAAAGCGCCGGATGGGGGACCAAACGGCGGCAATGTGGACGAAACGGCGGGAAGTGATGATGACTTGCAGCATGATGCCATTGGCGTGCGTGCCCCTTGCGGGCCTGGACCCAGCCGGCATGCAGCTGTGCATGTTCTGCCACTGTATGCCATGCTTCTGCAACAAGAGCAACGCAGAGTATTCGAAGATCCCCCAGATGGCCATAGGCTGATTGTGGTTGCTACAAACGTGGCCGAGACATCCTTGACCATTCCTGGAATTAGGTGCGGGCCCTTTCTACACAGCTCAACCTTCCCCTCCATGCTTGGACTCTGTAGTAGAACTGTGTGCACCATGAGGTTCCCATTGTGATCCCACACCTCCTGCAACCTCAGACCCTCCCCCCATGCCTAAGTGCTGCCGTCACCGCCCACCCTCACTTCTTGTACACCGCCTTGCTCTCGCCTCTGCCAAAGGAATCCACAAGATGGCCATATCGTGATGCCATTAACGTTTCAGGTATGTGGTTGATGCTGGCCGTGCCAAGGCAAAACTATACGAGGAGTTGTCTGGGGTCAATCGCTACGAGGTGCGCTGGATCAGCCAGGCATCTGCTGATCAGCGGGCAGGCCGGGCTGGCCGAACCGGACCAGGCCACTGTTACCGGCTCTTCTCCTCAGCTGTATTCAATGACACCTTTCCCAACTTTTCACCTCCGGAAATCACCAACATGCCCCTGGAAGGTGTTGTACTTTCAATGCATGCGTTGGGGCTTCCCAAGGTGCGCTGGCTGGTCGAAAGTTGCTGATGTGAATGATGCCATGCGAGGAGACATCTGGAAGTATCACCGTCCTGGCTACACTTGACAGTAAATTGCAGATAATTAACTTCCCGTTCCCAAGCCCTCCAAGCATGAATGCACTACGGGGTGCTGAACAGTCCTTGCTCAGTATTTCAGCTCTCCAAGTGAAGAGCGCCATGAAAGCAGCTAGAACAGCCACCGGTTCTGACCTGGAGTTGACTCCGATGGGAATAGCCATGGCTGCATTTCCCATCTCCCCCAGGCACTCCCGTATGATCCTTGCTGCAGTTGACGTCGCGTCAACTCGAACTAAAAACTCAGCTGAAACAGTGCACCATGCCCTGGGGCTGGCAGCTGCCCTGTCGTCCGAGTCTCCGTTCTTGGAGGCAGACACAGTCGTGATGGCAGATCAGCATCCAACTGGCCACGGTGCTTCAGAAAAGGTCTGTGGCCCCTGGCAATACGGTTATTCGTGTCCACTGAGGTGTGCAGTGCTTTTGAAATGTGGAATGTGGTGCAGAATGAGAGCATCAGCATAAGAAATCGTGTGTACTCTGCACACCAACGACTCAGAGATCCTCAGAGTGATGCACTGAGTGCACTCAATGTGCTGCTAGCGTTTGAGGCTGAACCAAACAGCGGGGCTGATGCATTTT
The DNA here is from genome assembly GCA_032360965.1 of Ulva armoricana. Lineage (NCBI taxonomy): Eukaryota > Viridiplantae > Chlorophyta > Ulvophyceae > Ulvales > Ulvaceae > Ulva > Ulva armoricana. The sequence goes on along the minus strand of JAUMHO010008950.1, from coordinate 2,249 downwards.
GCAAGCGCAACTTTCTGCATGCCACACATCTCCGCGAGATGTCTGCCCTGCGTGCACAGCTGGTTCGAATAGTGGCTATGCAATCACGCAGGCATCAGTCATGGGCCGTGCTCAAAGAAATGATGGAATCCCTGGACAACGCCCCAGAAGCAGCGCGGAGTCTTATGAAGCCTCTATCCCAAGGCGCACGCAAAACATTGAGCTGCTGCATTGCAGCTGGATGGGCGGACCAGGTTGCCAAGCGAGTGCGCAGCAGAGCACAGTTGGATAACACCGCAGCCCAGGTGTGTCAATCAACACAGACTGCACATGATGATGCAGCGTCACCGGTACTTCATTTTTGTCGTTGTTTTTGTGGGAACTATCAAGGGTGTTGATGCTGTGCTTCAGCGTGGTCTCAGCCCTGGCTGCCTGGTCTGCAGGGCAAGGCATCTCGTGCCATTCGGTACCAGAGCTGTTCGCATGACTCAGAGCTCTTCATTCACCCTCGGTCATTCCTGCACAAGCGTGCGCCGGACTTGGTGGTGTATTTGGGCCAAACGAGCACAGAGAAGCGGACGTACATGCACACCATGACTTGTGTGGACCCCGAGTGGTTGGTCAAGACTGGAGAGGCGATGTGTGACATTTCAGACCCTGCATCCGAAGTTGCCCCAGCATATGACGCAGCCATGGATGAAGTCCTGTGTTGGTGTCATGCCAGCTATGGCATGCACTCTTGGCCATTGCCTATGTATGCAGGTGGGGTGCCACATAATTCTTGGCATGATTTGCCGTGGCCGGCATCTGCTAACATCGGTCAATGTTGTGCATGTTGAGTTCATGTTGAGTCGGTGCATCCCTGCCTGCAGTGACACACCCTGATCCGACTGAGAGGTGCGCGCATTTTGCCGCTGCTCTGCTTGCTGGCAGAGTGATTAAGGCTATGCGACAGCTGCAGCCAATCCTTAGTGTGAAGCCAGCACAGGTCACGACCACCGCAGGACGCTCATTGCGCAAGGTTTCGGATCTACTCACGGTGCTACAAGGCAATAGCATCGACTGCCGACACAAACTGTTTTTACAGTGGCAAAAAGACGGTGTGCTCACAGACTACTTCATGAGGCACTGCGTCACTCACCAACCAGGCGCCGTGGACAACGGCATGTTTGACATGTAGGAAACTTTTTGAAGCCACAAATTCAGGCGCTGTTGCACAAGGGCACGGCACGCCTGCTGGATGCGTTGTGGCCCAGTCTGATACAATCATCATGACTACAATAATCATCATGAATACATAAATGTGATGTATCTGGTACATGCTCGAGACACGATTTGGACTTCACATCATAAGAGGCATGTATCACCCTGGGGGCCAACTGCTGCCTGGTGGACATGTTGTAATACTCCACCAAAATGGCGGAGAGAAAGCAGCAATGAGCGTAGCTGAGCTGAGATCACATGGAATTTATGACACATGTCCTGCCCAACTGAATCAGTGACACAGGTCCTGTGCCTTGTCATACACCACGAGACTGACCAGACCACGACGATCTACTGCATCCTTTCTTTCCTCACTGCTCGGCGTAGCAAGTTCCTAGGAGATTTTTTGTGACTTTTGTACAGATTTGTGTAACTTTGCATGGAAGCCGTGAGCTTATCAACAACTTGCCATCCATTTAGGACTGGCATAGTGTTTTGACCTACAAACCGCACGAGATCATTGACAATCATGCATCGGGGTTCTTTCAGAGGAAAGGTGTGTCTACTTTTTGATGCCCATTGTAGGTGCATGCCCTCTCTCAATCACGCTCTCTCAACGTTTTCAATGACAGGGTGAGTCATGATGCGGGGCTCGCATATCGCGAGGGGTGGTGAATCTCAAAACAAAATAAGTAGCGCTTGTTGGCGTGTTATCGCACATGAGTTCAGCGGGGCGTCACAAGTTGAGGGATACTCAGCGGCCGGGGAGGAAGGCAGAGAGGTGGTGAGATACGCACGAACTTCTTCAAGTAGGGACGAGTCCGGGAGACAAGGACCACACGTGTCATGATCAAAGCAATTGATCATGTTTTAGCTGAGCTGAGAGCATATAGGGCTTATGACAGATGATCATCCGCGAAGGAAGGGTGTCAAGAGCCTACAGCTCAAGGAATCAGTGTGCAGCAGTAGTTAAAACACGTACCTGGGCTAGATCAGCCCGGGGCGTAAAATAAACTCCCGAGACGGAGTGCCGTGTCGATTAAAACAAGCTACTGGTAAACAATACA
>JAUMHO010008939.1:0-11944 GCA_032360965.1 Ulva armoricana | reverse complement strand
CACTGGTGAACACCAGGTTGCCGTCCTTGTCTTCATAACTCTTTACTTCGCTCATAAGCCCCTCTGAGTTTATAATCTTAGCATGATGGTTTTAATTTGGCTTCTGCTTCTCTCTCCCGCCCAGGCACAAATGGCCATTGAGCGTCTGTGTTTTGTCTCAGATGCTGAGGCGCTTCGTGCTCGCCCTCTCATAGAAGTCGTACTCGTCAAGGGACAAGACCGCGTAGAAGCCGATGGGCGCTGTTTAAATGTGACCTGCGACGTGAAGCGCTCGGAAATTCTGAATCGATGGGTGAAAACTCGTTTGCCCCACGCTGAGTCCTCTTTCTCATCGCTGGATGTACCCGAACTTGAATGCGATATGCTGGCATTGAAAAAAACGCGGAAACAAAAAGAACAATCAAACGTGCAAGTGGATGGCAGAAACTTTCAAGTAAGTGCAGGAGATCAGCACGTCGAGCAGGTCGAAGAACACATCCTCAAAGTGACTTCTGGTGGGACGGCGACTTTAGTTATGGGACCGAACGAGCTCAAGATCACGTGCACCGCGAGTGCCAGTGGTATTTATCGCCTAAAGTTTTCTCAGAGGTATATTTCTCCTCAACCAGTAATTGTTGGCGGTGTGATGGTACAACCACCGCAGCAAGAGAATGCAACTTCAATTTCGAGTGAGCTAGAGGCTCGAAAGAACACACCTGTTAACATTGGACAAATATCTAGGGATCTCAATAATAAGAATAAAGAAATCGGCATTCCGAGCGGCCTGACCTATGAAAACACAACGGGAAGTGACGTGACAGAGTGGTCTCTCGTCATTCGCTGACAAATGTCAGCAAAACCTTTTCCTGTTTCAGACGATAATGTCTAACAGGAAGGGAAAAACATATGGCGCGCGTTTTAATTCTCGATGATGAACTCGAAATCCTAAGATTAGTGGCGGATCAATTGCGAGGGCATGGCCATGAGGCGCTCGCTGTTCGAACACCGCAGCTCGCACTTGAGATCCTCAAAATCCCAAGTAATCAATTTGATCTTGTCCTGTGCGATATTGTCATGCCCAATAAGAACGGCATCGATTTCGTTAAGGAAGTGAAGGACATGCCATGGTTCGAAGGCGAGATTGCCGTCATGAGCAGCTACGTTTCGATGCTAGGAAATGAAATTGATGAGGTCGGCATCAAGTATGTGCTTAAAAAACCCTTCACCATTGAAAGTCTCGTTCTCATGATGGCACCCTTCACGCCGATCGTTGCCTAGTTGCGCGGCACTTCGATGCGATCGAATTCATGATAGAGCGCCGTCAACCGCTGATGAAGAGTCTCCAAACTCGCCAAATGCTCGGCGCCAGTTTTTTCTTCTTTTAGGCGCATGATTCGCCCTAACAGAATCACAATGAGATTTCCTAATTCATGTCGAAGAGGCGATACCTTGATGAGTTCTTGGCGATCTTTAGCCCAGCCAAGCATGAGGGTTGCCACTGACTCATGAAGGCCCTCAGTCCCCACGGCTTGAGCGATTCCAGTTCTGCGAGGCAACTCTTCTTCGGCCTGGTGAAAATACAAATCGGCAGATGCTGATTCCAAACCTTCGAGCTGTAATCCAAGTACCGACGCCTGGGCCTGGAGAACAGGAACGACAAGGACAGAAGAGAGGCCACCGAGACGGTAAGTAAGTTTCATTAATTGCTATTTTGCCTCTTCACCATGCCTGCAACTACAAAAAAATTACATCTCCAGATAAAGTGGCCCCGGCCGGGGTCACGAATTCAGTTCCTTTTTGTCACCACGGCCGAGTGCAGCCAACCAAATTACTCTGACTTGCGGTTGCAGCGGACTTGGCACGCGGGATGCTTAATGTAATTTGAGCCGGGGGAAGGGACACCACAAAAGTTCACAACACATCCCTGAAGAGACAAGAATTTGACCTTCGCAAAAATCCCACCCCAAAAATTTCAACGTTCTTACCCCGGCCTCACTCCTTTTCTTCACCAAACACCCTATAAATTTTCCCCTCCCAACCAAGGCGCTGCCCTTTCCAGGTTATAAATTCCTTACATTAATCAAAGGAAGCTTATGAAAACCTTGTTTGGCATCATCGCCCTCACCGCCTCTTTGAGCGTGAGCGCTCAATCGTTTGTGCTCCAATCGAACGGCGTACTTCTCTCCATTGATGCCGAAGCCAAGGTTTATGATCTGAACCAATTCATCATGCCAATGAACATTCTCGCCCGTGGCAAGAGCTGGATCCTCGAGAAGAGCCAACTCATCACAACCGTTGATGCGAAAGGCTTCGTCTACAAAAAGACCGGCATGAAAGGACCGAAAGAGTTGAAGGCCAAAGGCGGCTCTTGGTTCTTGTCAGACAAAGGCGAGATGAACGTCGTGACCCTTGATGGCATGTATTACACCTACGACAAAGAAGACCTCTTCAAGAAAGGCGAAATCGTCATTTCTGGTGGCAACTTCCTTGTGATCAAAAAAGACAATGTCCTCTCTATGGTTACAGTTGATACCGTCAAAGGCTTCACCTACACCATCGCTCCTGCCACACTCACGTCTCTTGGTTTAAACCTCGCGACCATCAAAGAAGTCGGCGGGAACTATTTCGTCGATGCGGCCGGCGTGCTCTTCACTGTCGATAAGTCAGGTTTGATTGGTAACAAGAGCAGCATGGGTAAGTTTTCAGGACTTAAAGTTAAAGGTTCAAACTTCCTCGTCGATTCTTTCGGCGGTGTGCGAGTCGTGTTAAACAATGGCTGGATGCTCATGCCTACGCTTCCGAAGAAGATGGGCGCGATCACGAAGTCCGGCACAACTCATGCGTGGGACGCAGAAGGCGAGTTCTTTAGCTTCGCAGAAAGCGCTCCGGATGCAGAAGTCACCAGCACCAACGCAGCTGTGTTTAGTGGCGTGCTCAATAAACTCATCGCAGAGCCGGCGGAACAAGTTGATCCGCGCACAGTCGCAAACTAAAAATGCGTTGGCTTCTCCTCCTCACTTTACTCACGGGAATGGCCCACGCTAAAAGCGTGGGCTGTTTGCATAAAGGGGTTGAACTTCCTGCCCCGCTACTGCCTTCATCGGCCCCCCAGAATTGGCAGAGTGCCTTTGACGATACTCATCGCCTGTTGTGCAAAAATCTCAAAACACCGAATACTTTCTTTCGTGGATATCGAGCTCGCCCCGCTAAGCCTTTCCGCGCAGCCTACCTATGGGATACGGCGTTCATTACCCAAATTTGGCGCCACTGGGATCCACGTATTGCGCAAGAACTCCTGGACTACGTGTTTCGCTACCAAAAACGAAGTGGGATGATTCATCATGCCATTGCCGAGATTCTGGTGAAGCCCCTTCCTCAGCGCGCCACTCAGCCACCTCTGCTATCGTGGGCCACATGGCGCGTGTTTGAAAAATCGCAGGATCACACTTGGCTAGAAAGCGTTTATCCCAAACTCAAAAAATACCAAGACTGGCTACGACTCGAGCGTCGACATGCAGATGGACTCTACTTCTGGCATGACCCTTACGAATCGGGCATTGATAACTCCCCTCGCTTCGCCAATCGTGATGAGAGTTTCTTCGATGACACCCGCAAGATGGCCGCCGTGGACATGTCGAGCTACATCGTTTTGAGCCTCGAAGCACTTGAGAACATCGCCGAAGAGCTCGGCTACCACGAGGATGCCGTCGCCTTCAATCAAGAGCGCGAAGCCCTAAAGGCCACCATCAACTCACGCCTGTGGGATGCTGTGTCTGGCAGCTATCATGACTGGGATTATCGCAAAGAAGACTTCATTCGTGTCCATACGATCTCAGACCTGACACCTCTCGTGGCCGGCATTCCTAACGAAGCTCAGGCTGCGCTGATCTTCTCACGGATCATGGACCCAGCAAAATACAACACGCTCATTCCCTTTCCTTCCGTGGCACGCGATGAAAAGATTTTCGTAAAGGATATGTGGCGAGGCCCGGTGTGGGTCAACATGGCCTACCTCAGTATTCTAGGCATGGACCGCTACGGCTACTCGACTGAAGCGCGGGAAATGTCTCAGCGCTTAGTCAGTGGCGTGTACGCAACCTGGGAGACGGAAGGAAGTATCTTTGAATTTTACGATCCCGATCGCACCGACATCCGAGAGCTTCATCGCAAGAAAGGCAACTGGTGGAAGAAGCTCACCTTGGGCTCAAAACCTGTTAGAGATTTTGTGGGGTGGAGTGGTTTAGTGAATGCACTTTTACAGGAATTTCCCTAGCACTACGGCATCCACTCAAAGAGCTGGTAGTGCTCTCCGTTCATGCCTAGTTTGTTGTAAACCTCTTGAGCCGTCGTGTTGCGCTTATCCACGTAAAGACGAATGCCTTTGTAGGTCTTGCCATCAGTCTTCACAAGATTCTGCACATGCTCATACAACGCTTTGTAGAGCCCCTTCCCACGATAAGCAGGCAGCACATAGACGGAATGAATCCACAGGATGGTTCCGTTGCGCCAGTCACTCCACTCAGGCACTGTCAGCAAGCAACCAGCGACCTTGCCATCCATTTCCGCGATCCAGTACTTGCCCTTACTAGGGTCATCGATCACCGCCTGCACTCCGAGGGTGACAGTCGGGGGATCAAGTTTAAATTCTTCGGTTTCCCACGCCATCTGCACCTGCAGTTGCGCGAGGACCTCGATGTCGTAAAACAATCCGGGACGAATTTTCACTTGAGGACTCCACGCACCCGCTGGGCGAATTCGCGAAGGGCATCGTTCATCGGCTTGCCTGCGTCCATGACGGCACGTACTTCCGCCGCTTGCAGATAATCACTCATCTGATCGCCCGCATCTTCTTGTGTCTTCACTGGCGCGACACCCGTTGATTCAAACTCGTCGGCGAACTTATTCAACTCTTCGACGTTGTATTTTGAGACCAGCTCTTTAATGATTTTGATATCCATTCTATGACTCCGAAAATTTCTTCACGAACTCGCGGAAGCCTTCTTCTTTGGTGATATTCACCAGGTCTTGCGGCTCGCCAGCTTTAAATCCGCCTACAGAAGGTAATCCTGGCAATTCGATCATCTCTTTGATCTTGGGATTCTTCTCCACATCGATCTTGTAGATCGGGATATTGAATTCCTTGGCGACTTTCTCAAACATCGGCGCGGCCACACGGCAGGCACCACACCACGAGGCAAAGAAATCGATCAAGACTTTCGGTTCTTTCTCAATCACGGCCATAATAGTGTCATCATTCAATTCTTGCATATAAACCTCAAAGGATGATGCGTAGAGAGTCCAAAGTGAGCTGCGCTTCACCCATGGCCTTCTCTAGCTTAAGTCGTTGTGTCTTGAGCGCTACAATTTCTTGCAGCGAGACGGTGGGATTCACTTCGCGCAGTTTTTCTAAGCGCGTGATCTCTGTTTCAAAATTCGTTTTCATATCAGTGAGGAATTTATCCTTGTACTGCTTCGCTCTCGGCACGGCGGCTTCTTTGCCTTTCTTGAGCAAATCTTTAATCACATCACGAGGCAGACCTCGGACTTGAGTCACTTTCTCCGGTGTCCCACCGGTCACGCCATCATCCACCATTTTCTTGGGAATCTTGGCGGTGACATCCACGCCTTTTGAATTCAACAACACACGCAAGGGTGTAGGGGGAAACCATTTCTGCGGCTGCAAGCGGCGATCGGCCATGCAATGCAAAGTAAAGAACGCTTCTAGTAAGAAGGGCTCCGGTGCTTTGGCTTTCCAGGTCGCCACGGTCACGTTACCCATTTCTTTGGAAGCGACCAACTCCATGATTCCAAGAACCATCATATGATCCCAAGTCAGGAACAACAGTTCAGGGCGACGTTGCGCCACTTCGCGCTTAAATGTCACTGAGACACCTTCGTGTGGCAAACCTGGAAAGTGCGGCAGGTACATGTTGTCGCTTGGCTTGAGATAGTAGCTATCGCCATCCAAGTCTTCGACATCTACGCCTAAGCGTTCGCACAGTGCCAGCATGAATTCACGCAAGGCCGGCGCACCCTCTACGTCTTTCAGTGCTTGAATATGCCCTTGGGCTTTTTTCTCGTCGTAAGAGTTGAGTTCCACCAAACGATCTTGCCCGTCCTCTAGACGTTCTTCGATCTGTTCGTGCTCGGTCTTGGTGCGTTTTAAGAGTGCATTGAATTTTTTCTCATCAATCTCATTGCTCTCAACCAACGGTGCAAGGTCTTCGCGTACAGTGGCGAACAACTCCGAAGCCCCACGTGGAGATGATTCAAAAGCGTTCAGGCCTTCATGATACCAGCGGAAGAGAATTTCTTCTGAACCACCCGTGAGATACGGCACATGGATATTAATATCATTCTTCTGACCGATACGATCCAAACGACCAATACGCTGCTCTAGCAGATCGGGAAGTTTCGGCAAATCAAACAGCACTAAGTGCTGGGCAAATTCAAAGTTACGCCCTTCTGCGCCGGTTTCCGTCGAAAGCAACAACTGCGCGCCCTCAGGATCAGAGAAGTAAGCTGCCGCACGGTCACGGTGCAACAACGGCATCGCCGCATGAAACACGCCAATCTTCGCTGGCGATTTTTGCTTCAATGAGGCTTCGAGAGCGATCACCATGTCTTTCTCATGACACAGCAACAGAGTCTTCGTTCCTTTAGTGGCGACCAGGTGATCCACCAGCCAATCGACTTTGGTGGTGTAGTCTTGTTTCTCGGCCGCCTTACCTTTGCCAGGCTTGAGCGGATACGGATGAAGAATACGCTTCGGGAAAAACTCCGCGAAGCTCGCCATGCGTTTACGCGTATTGCGGAAATACACTCGGCCAGTGCCGTGACGATCCAACAGATCGGCCATGGTCTTTTCACGTTCTTCTGGCGTCGTCGGAATTTTTAAATCGAGAGCTTTGAGTTTCTTCTCTTGAGACGCCGTCAGCGGCTTCGCCCCACCGAGGAATTTCGCAATGGCGGAAATCTCTTGATAGCTGGCGTGCTCTTCTAAGAAGGCGTCGTAGTCATGGAAGCGTTGAGGATCAAGCAAGTGCAAACGGGCGTAGTGACCACCCAAACCCAAAATCTCTGGTGTTCCTGAGAGCAACACTAATCCTTCAGTCTGATTGGAAAGTTTCTCTACGAGCTCGTACTCAGGACTTGGGCGTCCTGGATTCCAGCGCAACTGATGGGCCTCATCCACAATAAGCATATCCCATTGATCGGCGAGCATATGCTCCGCAAGCCACGGGCTTTGCATGAGGTAGCGGATACTCACAATGAAGAGTTGGTTGTCTTCAAAAGGGTTCTCCCCTTCCTCGATGCCTGATTCATGGTTGATCGTAGCAAAGGAGAGACCGAATTTTTTCAGCATCTCCACAAACCACTGATACACCAACGAGTCCGGCACCAAGATAACTGCACGTTCAGCGCGACCGGTAATCAACAAGTGATGCAGGATCATGCCCGCTTCAATGGTTTTACCTAATCCAACTTCATCAGCGAGCATAACGCGCGGACGCGGTCGTGTGGCCACTTCATGAGCGACGTATTGTTGGTGGGGAATCAAAGCGAGGCGTGGACCAGTGAATCCACGCACAGGAGAGAGAAACAAATTACGCTGATGTAAAAGGAGATCGTAGCGCAGTTTGAAAAGTTCGAGAGAATCCACTTGCCCAGCAAAGAGACGCTCTTCGGGACGCGAAAGCGAAAGCGTGTCAGAGAGATGCGTCTCACCCGCTTCACCCACGTCGAGCACATACGTCATGAGTCCATTGGACTCGCGCACATCACGCACGACATGCGTGCTTCCGTCTTGTAACCGAATCTCATCACCAGTCATAAACTGAATGCGTCTGAGTGGTGCGGTAAGTGTTCCATACCGACGTTCAACTTTAGAGGCAGGAAAATAAACCATCACTGTTTTAGGCTCGGTCTCCATGACCATTCCTAAACCAAGTTCTGGCTCTGACTCACTGATCCAACGTTGTCCTACAAGGTAGTTTCTCAAGGGTGACATCCCGGGCAAAATGAAGAAAGATGGTATCCCAAATTGTCGTTTATGGGCAAATGTTGAGGTCAATTATGATGCGCCTTTTAAGCCTTTTTCTAATTCTCTGCCTCACTTCAGTTGCGTATGCGCGCCGCAACCCGGGACCAAAAGCCGGAGTGTGGCGCTTCGAGCTTAAATATCCCAATGTAGATGTCCCTTTTTTGATGGAACTTGAACCCGGTAAGAAAGGCTGGCGGGCCACTCTTATCAACGGCAAAGAGCGCCTCGAACTCGATACGATCGTGGTGAGCAAGGGCAAATGGATCGTGCCGCTGCAAACCTACCAGAACTATCTTGAATTCAGTGCGCTCTCACCCACCCTCATTCGCGGCCACTTTGTGAAGCCCAACAAAAAACCAGAAGAGCGCATTCCCCTAGAAGGTCGTCCCGGATCTTTTCGTCGTTTTGATCGCAACCCCAACAAAGCAGAAGTGAACCTGAGTGGCCAATGGGCCATGGAAATCACTGAAGAGAATGGCAAAAAAACGCAAGCCATTTTATTGTTTGATCAAAGTGGCAACAGCCTGCAGGCCTCAATTCTCACCGCGACTGGTGACTATCGCTACATCGACGGCTACGTCAGTGAGTCAAGCTTTGAAACCGGCGCCTTTGATGGTGTGCTTAACTTTGTCTTCAAAGGTAAACTCGAAGGGAAATTGCTCTCCGGAGAAATTGCATCCAAGACCACCTCAAAATTCACTGCCAAGCGCGACGACAAAGTCACTCTCCCAGACCCACTCAAGCAAACTCAAGTGGAGAGCATCGATTTTTCTTTCCCCAACATGGATGGCAAGACAGTGAGTCTTTCGGATTACAAAGGTAAACCCGTCATCATTCAGATCTTCGGCTCGTGGTGCCCAAACTGTATTGATGAGCTGGGTTTCTTAGGTCCCTGGTACGAGAAGAACAAATCTCGCGGTGTCGAAATCATCGCCCTCTCTTTTGAACGTGCGCTTTCACCAGAGGACGCACTGAAACACCTCCAGAAAGTCGTGAAGAAGCGCGGAATCCCCTATCCGGTACTACTCGCAGGTACTTCAGGAGCGGACACCCCAGCGACAAAGCTTCCTGGCATCAAGAATTTCATCTCTTTCCCGACGACCATCTTCCTGAACAAGAATCACCAGGTGCACAAGGTGCATGCAGGATTTAACGGTCCAGGCACGGGACTTTACTACGATGAATTCCGAACGATGTTTGAGAAAACTATTTTGGAGCTTGTGCCTTAAAGAAGACGGCATCGGCTGCTGGAACACCATTAAAAGAATGATTCCACGCTAGGCTGTAGCCCGTGACATTGCTCACGATCACAAGATCGCCCTTGGCCAAAGACATCTCCCTTGAGGTGATCTCTCCGATCTTGTCGCCTTCATTACAACTCGCACCGACAAATTTAATCGCGGAGAATTTTTGCGACTCACCCATGTGCATGGGCTGAATCGCGAGGGTGAAAGGCTCCCGCTGCCAACGAAGATGTCCATCCCTTGAAAGAGTGGTCACGGCGTGAGGAATGGTTTCTGTGACTGATCCAACCAAAATCCCCGCAGCACCACAGAGCCAGCGACCGGGCTCAAACACCACCACACGCTGAGGAAACAATCGACGGGCTAACGTCACAAGAGACTCGACCTCTGCCTGGGTCAGTCCTGTAAAGCCTCCGCCCAAATTGACTTGTTGAATCTGCGGACAAGCGTCAACCAGTTTCGCCAAACGCTGAAGACCTTGAGTCAAGGCCGACAAATTCACCGGAATCTCGCCGTGGTGAAAATGCAAAGCTGTGATGCTCTGACGGGTCAGTTCTTCCACTTTGAGTTCATCAACGGCGGTTCCAAATCTCGAATGAAACTGGCCTGTGGAAACATTCACGCGCAGTGCGCGCGCGCTGTCCTTGGGCCAATCTGCATTGAGATGAGCGCCATCCATCACCACTCGTTGCCCCAGACCCGTGTCCCACACTTGTGGAGAAGAGCTCCACACAAGATCGTGCGACTTCAAATGGGGTTTCACCAGGTCCAGCTCCACAGCGTTGCTCACATCAAAACCATTCATGTGGCGAGCCGCGAGCTGCAGGACTTCTTGATGTGGAAAGGACTTCACTGGGAAAATAAACTTCACATGCTCATCACTGAGACCCATTAACGAAGTCATGTTTTTCTCAATCTCAGCGAGATCAAAATAAAAACAACTCGCCCGTGAATGAAGAACGAAGTCTTTTATCGCGTAGGAAAGAAAAGCATTACTCATCGTGCTCGCGTTCCTCATCTTCTTCGTTGGCTTCATCGGCTGCGTAGTCATGGTCGTCGACTGCTGGATCTTCCACAGTCGTTTCCACCGGCGTGCTGACCTGGTAAGCGCTGGACGCTTGATGGACGTAGACGAGCTCTCCGCCGCTGGCACCCGTGCGCCAGGCGAGCCCCGTTTGTCCGAGCATCAAGAGCAATGCCGTGATCATTAAATAAATCTGCAACGAAGGCTTAATCAAAAGAGTGGCGATCGCCAGCACTGAAGCCGCGACGCTGAAGGCGACAAACATCTCGGCACGCTCTTCGTGTTCGTGGAGGTTCTTTTTCCCGACAACTTTCTCCACTACTTTTTCTTCATCTTCCCCGGTTTCCATCGCGAGATAGCCGGTGGCCGTCGTCAAAACCTGCAGACCGGCGACAAGCATCCAGGCGTGTGAGGAAATTTTTTGCTTACGAACAAAAACCATCACCATCAAAGCGATGAGGGGCAGCAGCACGGATAGGGCCAGCGGCAGATGAACGATCTGCGGATGAAGAGGGACAGTCACCATGGGGAAAACCTCCGTTTCCCCCATTATTCCCTGTTAGCGCCGTGAAGTGCAAGCAGCTTACGCCGGGGCGTTGATCATCTCCGTCGGGGCAAACTTGCGCTTCCAAGAGCGAAGCACATGCTTGGGGTAGGCCAGGAAACTAATGCGGCCAATTTGCAGAACCTCATCGCCATTCTTGAAATCCATTAAGTTCGTGTAGAAGTCATTCAACCAGTCTTCCCTGTGACGATAGCGACGATCATGCTCTTCTTTTTGAAACATGTTGCCCTTCACCGACGCACGGAAAACGAAACTCGCTGGATCAAAGACCGCGTCTTTATCGATGTAGAGCTCCCAGCGGAATTTTTCATTGATGGTTTGAGCAATGACGGTGTGCTCAGGCGTTGGTTCCCGCAAAAACGGTGAAGGGTAAACTTCTTCAAAGTGCTGCCCCACATTACCGAGCGATGAAAGCACGCAAGCGACGTTAGAAATCCAGACTGGAGAAATCCATGACGTACGCAACAAGTGGCCCATCACGACCTTGGCGGTGAGCTTATGTGTTAAACCGCCGCCACGAGCATCAGGACGCACGCAGGTGAGTCCGAGGTGCAAGACCTCACCGATACCCGCCACATCTAAAAGATAAGCTGAGCAGAAGCCAATCATGCGCCCCTGAGGGTCTCGGGCCACGGAGATGATGAGGCGCTGATACTGCTGCACTTCGCCGGTGAGGCATTGGTAATAAGGGATCTCATCCAGACAAGTGTTGGCCACCGCGAGAATCTCAGCGTGAAAGCGCTGCAACTCGCTAGCGCCCATGGAGTGGCCCGGCTGGTGATGCAATTCAACAGTGAAAGGTTGGCTTCTCAAGCGAATCATAGAACCTCCTGCTTGTTTCGTTGCTCCAGCGCTCACTTTAAAAGAAGAAACACGTGAAGAGTGTCCTCCTGCTGTTTTCAGTCGCGAGATAAACACGACAAGCAACTTGCCTCTAATTGAAACTCGCTTGCTGCATACGCGTAAATGCTTTGCCAAAAAACTGACACATTTTTAACCTAACCTTGATGATCGTTTTACTCATCTACAGAGGGAAAACACGGTTTTTGTAAGCAAATGTCAGCGATTTAGAACCGATGTAAGACAAT
>JAUMHO010008928.1:0-11945 GCA_032360965.1 Ulva armoricana | reverse complement strand
GGGGGGCACGCGGAATCGAACCCAAGACCTTTCGAAGAAGGGGTCAGCTTTTATAGCGTCCTCCGACCACTGGACCAATGTCGTTTGGACAAGCTGGCCAGCTGCGCATGCAGCCAATGACATCGTATCCACTCCAATGATAACAGAAAGCATGTTATCTAATGTCAGGTCCTGCATTTTCCATGTGCCATACGAGGAGGCATTGCTATGCATATCTCAATGCAGCGCTGTGCATTGTTGACCAATTCGCAATCAGCAATGGCAAATGTATGTTCCCTGTCAAAATGTTGATACGAGCTCATTCCATGTACCCAGTTATATCTGTCTGCAGGAAGTTGGGGGTGCAGCACGTATACTTGACAGAGAATGCAGTCGAGCCCACTGCCCAGCTACGCGCACAGGTCAAAGACTTTGTGGAAGAAGGCTTCCTAACATATTCCACGGATTCAGCAGAGAGGTCACAGCTGAAAGTGTACTACAATTGCATGGCTGCCAACCAGGCCAAGTACAACTGGATTGCCTTCTTCGACCTCGATGAATTCCTCCTCCTCCGCTCCGGGTGCTTGCCCCTCGAGACTCAATTCATTTCCCAAATTCCACTACTGCTCTAGGTCCTCGTCGCTCGCCCGCCATGTGTCCACGTGCCATGTGCCCACATCTGTGCCCAATTGCAATGCCAGTGGTCTGCAGAGAGGCCCGACCGGCCTGTCCGGCTGCATGCGCATGTCTTGCCTATGGCCGCATTGTCTCGATGCCTACCTTGCTGGCTCCACAGCGGATATGAGCCTTTAACAGTGGCGTGATGAGTAAGGTACGACCTGCAGCTGTGCCACTCTTGCCTACCATGTGGATGGCTGGAGGTGCTTCACACACGTCCCGCGCCAGCCATCCCACTGTGATGTAGCCTCTGTGGCTGAGGCTTTGTTGATGACTGATCAATGCTAAACTTCAACGTCAGCCGCGGTGCACGTGTCGCTACCACGACAACAGCCCCACCCCTTGTCATCCGAGTCGGTGGTGTCCTTCCGGATCCCCGATCTGCATGCCCCTCATGATGATGTGTTGGTGGATGTGTACCCCCTGTCCTCATCTCCTGCCCTGGTGCGTACGATTCTGTGACTGCTGTCCACATCGGCATGCCTGCATTCCGATTCTATCTTTGCTGTGTTCTAGGATAGCTCAAGCTTGCTAAGCAGCTTGCTAAGCAAGGTTGCTGTACTAGTGCCGCACTAGCTATAGGGATCCTACCCACAGCACACGCACTCCAGCACTGCACCCCACCGCTCCCAACTCCTGCACGGCAGTGGCTCCTACACCTGCAGGCAGAAGCAAACGCTTCCTGAATTTCTAGATGCGTACCGGCAGCATGCGGGGCTGGCAGTGCACTGGGTGATCGTCGGGCCAAGCGGCCGGCACACGCGCCCGCAATCAGGCGGCGTGCTGCGCCACTACACACAGTGCGCCGGCAAGGGCCGCCACATGGTGAAGACCATCGCCAACACCTTCTTCCTCGCCAACATCGCCACCCACCCCCACAACTTTGAGTTCCGGTGCGCTCTCGGCTACCCCTCGCCTCTTACGCTCAAGATGTTCCAGCACCAGCTGGCTCAAGCGTGCACTGCATCGCTTACGCGCGTCCCACGTGCACCTTGATGCTCACACGGCCAGCCAGTGCAGCTAGCTAGAGGTGCTACCAGCATGTTTCGTTGATGCGGTTTGAGTTGCGGCACCGAACTATAGTATACGCGTGCGCACTTGTAGCATGCCTGCAGGGACCAGGCAACAGTGTTGCCAATTGCTACAATACTGGGCTGCGCAGCAGCCGAATGCCGCTGTGTTTGCTGCCAAGGCACAGGTCAGGGATGTGTGGTGGTATGCAGGGACGACATGCTGCCGGTGAACGAGATTCTGCGGGAGATTGAGCCTCGGTTCAAGAGCATCTGCCTGCCGAGGGATGCTGTCTTGCGCCCGGGGCAGGAACGTTGCTACCAGGATGCTGGCTCCCTGCACCCATCTGCATCTGTAACCAAGGTGGCGCTGTTCCACTTCACAACCAAGTCCAAGGCAGACTTTGCGGCCAAGCTGAGCCGCGGATCCGCGATGACCCACCGCGGAAAGGACTGGCGCTTCTTTGAGCGCGTTGCCAGGTGCAGCCCCCGTTTGTGATGATTTCCCTTCTTCTCCGCCTGAGAAACATACCCACAAAGAAGTGTTGTGTTGCTTATTGGTGCCGCAAGTTCGGCACTGGCGGCGCCTCCCAGGCGCGCCTGGATGCTCATGCCACCTGCAGCATGCAGCGCTGTGCAACAATGCAAGCTAGAAGCCAAGCAGCTTGTGCACCGTGCAAACCCAGGAGGAAATCGGTACATGCGTACATGCAGTCACGTGCTCGAGCTTACGGCTTCCAGTGACTCTGCTCGCACGTATGCATGGATTGATGAGTGAGCTGAGAGCGTGTTGGCTTCATACTGTGGATGCTCAAGCTTACTGCTGCCGTACCCCAGTGTCAAGCAATCACGATCTTTTGATGGAGAATTTCAATTTGTCAGGATTCATTCTCCAGGGAGGACCCTGGGAAAACATGTAGACCGGCCAGCGTAGCTGCACTGATGCCCCGCGTTGCTGCTGCGTATGAGCAGTCGCGTTCAGCCGTGCGCACATGCGCGTCATCGTCACCACATGTGCAGCCCTGCATGGAATAGCAGAACGGAGATCGCGGCAGACCTGTAGGGCATCGCCCCCCCCTCGCCCCCCCTCTACCGTAAGTACACGGCGGCCATGTGTTGCTTGAGCGTTTCATGGACACCTAGGGGTTCATGCTGTGTGTGTGTAGCGGGTCTTGCGAGGCAACACGTTCCAGGTGGCTTGACTGATTTGCTTTTCAGTGCCTCCTTGGCTTGTGCTGGCTTGTCACGCGACCCCCCTCGGCGATGCTGGGCCTGTGTTCCATTCTCCGTGTGACACAGCCTAGGGGCCATGTCATTGCAACTATGGTCCGTGTGATGGGCGCAGGAGTGTGCGCCTTGCAATCGGCGATGGCCTGATGTCGGCCTGCTATCATGCATGCATGCTGAAGCTGGTTGTTGTGCAAGTGTGGGCTATGTGGAGGTTGGCAGTGCTTCTTTTTGCGATGATTTGATGGGGCACACCCCCGAAGATTGACCCACAAGTGTGCGTGTGTTGGCGTTGGGAGGACCCTGAACTGAACGCTATTAGGTCATCTGTCAGACTAAAACGAGACTTGGTCGTGGCCACTGGCGTGGTCAGCCACACGCGCACAGGCATGGCCGGCGCACATCCGAAGACCGCCCCCTAGCCCCGTGACATCTGCCACCGCATCCATCACAGCTGCTATGCCCCACCGATTGGCCCATGCATGCAGCGGCCGATTCACGTTAAAAAAAATTACATTAAAATTCCACTCGGGCGTCATGCCGAACCCAAGCGGGCATCGGCCACAGCGCCCTAGCAGGGGTGGGGAGGATGCATCACAAGCAGCCGTCCCCAGCAGAGGTTTGCAGTGTTCCCTATAGAAGCACTCTCACTGAGTCCATGAAAGATGTGAAACACATCCTTGTCAGCAATAACCACACAATTGCAACTCTGCCCCTATCTGAAGAGGCGCTGTGGCCGATGCTCGCTTGGGTCTGGCATGGTCACCGATCTCCATTTCATCCGTCTCACCTTCTCACATTGTGTTTTTAAAACGACGTGGCCAGAGTGCTGCAATACATGTATCTGAATCTGGGCCACAAGGCACCTGCATGTGCTGCACTCCATCATCACTGCTCACCACAGTGCCATCTTAGTACCATGTGTCGTGACAAACGCGGTTGATGAGTCGTGCTGATCTGAGATCATGTGGGATATTACACCATGCATGTGAGGGGACAGATGCTTACACTGCACGCATGTCTCAAAACAGCAAGGGTAGACATGCCCTACGTGTGATGGGGTTGGCTGCCGTGCCAGCATTCACAGCACTGTGCCTGTTGCTGCAGGGAAACCACGCACTCGGGAGACTTGTGTGCCCTCCCGGTGGCTGCTGCCGAGGAGTGCTGCCCCCCACGGGCGCTGGTCCTGGCTGCCGCCGGATGACATGCGCACCCAGCACGTAAGCCATCTCAAATAGCTCTCAGATGCAGAGCAGCCTGGCTGTGAGGCATGGGGCGCACGCCTGTGTGCTGGTCTGCTACTGTTGTGAAGGTGGTGACTGGTGGTTCACTGTGCCACATGTGCCACATGGAGACAGGGCTTGCTCAGCAGGTGCAGGCCACATGGGGCAAACACATGACTGCAGTGCATCTCAGCTGGGGCCCTGACGTGGACATGGTGCCAAGGTGAACATAGCAGATGCATGTTATGAGCTGTGGGTTCCATGTTGAGTATCATGTTGTCTTCCTCAGCCTTTGGGGAGATCTACCCATGCATTTGGGAAGTATGATTTTACAGTTGGGACACAGCAAAAAAAAATGAAAAATGAAATCGGGCATCACGCCAAACCCAAACCCAAATGGGCATCGGCCACAGCACCCCTACTGGTAGGGGCGGACAGCATGGGGTTGTCAATGGTGGGCCAATGGTGGGCCAGTTGGTGGACCCACACGCCAGGTGATGAGATGATGTGCCTGGTGCTTCACAGTGGGACGGCCAGTTGGCACTGTGTACATTGTGCGGCTGCTATGCATGCCCAGCATCGCACATGTGGCCATGTTCTATCAGTTCGAATGATGCAACATTGCCAACACTGACTGCGCTTTGCAGACAAGATAGAATGAAAGCCTACATTATCTGATGTTGCTTGCTGTGAGCATCCAGTGTTCAGATGCATGCCTTCCTGTCGCGATTGATCGCGGTGTGACGCGCTGTGGACGAACCAGGGGACGACGCGGCACTAGTGGTACTGCTGTGCAGAGCATGACCACGAGGTTCTTGCCGTGCGGTGCTCCTCTGTAAACTTGGGGGAGTAGCGCGTATACGACATCCGGGCGACATCCATGCACGGCCATGCACAGTGCACACTGTGCGCGACGGTATTAATCTGTTTAGTCACAGCGGCCTCGCTGTTATCGCATCCGGTTGTTGCTGTCTGTGCATGCCGGCGCCAAGGCCAGCACGAACCAGATGGCGTCCTGCACCTGCTCCCGCAACGCCAGGTTTCACGGCAACTGTACGGCAGGCACGGGAGGACGCGGCAGCTGGAGAAGATGCGAGCTAGATGCTCAACTCAGTATGACTACGACATAAATATGCAAGGAGCGATCTTGTGGTGTGACGCGCGCGCCTTGGTGTCGAGCTTTGCCCGCGGTGAGGTGGTCCAGATTGAAATGGTGACAGCAGCGCAGCGCCTTGCAGAGGATGATGTGCCCTCTCGTCAACGATATGTTACAATATCATTCGATGGTGAGCCCTGTGGGGTTGTTCTCACGCTCCTCTACACATGCGGTTTGTTCGACATGTACGCTGGTCTTGGAGGGACAACTGTACTGTACTGCACGTGAAGCCAACCAGCTTGGTAGTTCCGTAATTCTGGTCCCCACAACGCAGCCGATACCCCCGGCTGGATACTCCTGGACTACCACTGTGCGTAACCAGGCTTTACGTCACCTGCGCTATTAGCGTTGCCAGACACCACTCCCATTCATCACACGGCTGTACGAGCACGGATACGATATGTAGGTACATCGCTGTCGTTCATCGTAGACCATCAGCATGTAAAATGCATGCTGCGTTTGACTCACAGTTTACAGCAGTAACGTGGTGGAATTGGGGTACCAGAAGCACTGAAGATAAGCCTTGCACACCTGTGCATTGACCGTCAATTGCCGCGCGTCTCGGGGGCAGAAGGAAAAAGGCTGCAACAGCATTATTCCACCGAATCTTCTCATTGCTTGCTATAATTCCAGCGGGCAGAGACAGGCTGACAGCAGCGGGACGAGATATGCCCAGTCGATGTGGCGTGTTCTCTCAACCATGCGAGTGGGCAAGGCGGACATGTTGGCTGGCCATCCTCGTTTCAGGGACGATGTCCCTGCTAGCAGCTGGATCTTTAATTGTTAGCAAGTCGATTCCCGAACTGTGGAAACATGCGCATCGTCGTGGGGACTTGCCGGTTCTGTCAAGCACTGAGCATGGACCGAACAGCACAGCATGGAGGAACTCCGTGGCAGTCTGCGCGACCATGAAGGATGAAAATTCAACTGATGTTCGTGAATGGCTTCTTCACTATAGGTATGCTGCTACGGGCCAACGGCACCACTGTCGGTGTCTCGAAGCAAACGCAGTCCGGTTTGCTAGAGATTGACGTGTTCACGTACACCACGTTCTTAAAGCAGCCAGGGCGTAGCCTTATTGCATTGATGTTTTAAGCAGCCGATTCTCCCCGGACCTGCAGTGTCACCCGCAGTCGCGATGCCCCCAGCCGTTCTCACTGCGCGTTATGCCATTGCACAGAAGCCCCGCAGTGGGCTCCACATGAAATCCATGTAACAATGCAGTCGCGGTGGTTCTACGTTGACTCGGCTTTCATACTCTGTCGGTTACGCAGACAAATGAGGTTCGTTGTGCCACCTGACCTGGCGTTTGCCCTCCCCGACTTCAACCCCGACGCAGGCCGCTCGCGGGCAACGACTGTGTGCTCATGCACAGATGCTATGCTTTTGTTTCTCAGGCCTGATTTGTGCGTTGGGATAGTTGACTGTTGTGCTGCACCGACGCACGAACTATGGGCCATGATATAGAGGTACTGCAACACTTTGGCAGCATGCTTGATGCCGAAGCACCGTTGTGTCCGGTCAAGTGAGCTGCTCGTCTCAGCAGATTCATGGAGGTCATGGCACAAGTCCTGATTGTGGCCACATCTGATCTTGTATGTATGAAGAGCCCTGCTGTCAGGCAGGAAATGCGCCGGAAATCATACCACACAAGGCACTTGTTACGCAATGAACTGATGGGAATGACCGTTCCTGCTCAGCTCGTGTTCTTGCTCAGCTCTTGCTAAGCCGTCCCTTCACTTGCATGCATAAGCTGGCTTCAGGCGGTGGCAAAACTCGCTCTCACAGCCCGTGCCGTACCTCGCTGCAGGCAGCTGGGAGTAGATCATGTGTTCTTGACGGAAAACTCAGAGGAGCCTACAGCGCAGATGCAGGCAGAGGTAGATGACTTTGTGGAGGCAGGGTTCTTAACATACAACACAGAAGCTGAGGACAGGTCCCAGATGAAGGTGTACTACAACTGCATGGCTGCCAACTATGCCAACTACAACTGGCTTGCATTCTTTGATCTGGACGAGTTCCTCATCTTCCTCCCTGGGTGCTCCTCCTCGCTCGCTTCCGTAATGCCCCCCACTGCTTACATGTCCTGCATGTCCACAGTGGCGCAGCGCATGCCTGGCTGTGACAAACAGACAGGCTCCTCCCGGTGGCACAGCTCTGCATGCCCCACTCACCCGAGGGTTTCCAGGTGGTCTACCCTCTTGGCTTCTGGTCCCGGTTATCCGGAGTTCTCAACATGTATGTCAAGGTCCTTGTAGGACATGGCGAGCAAGTGTCACATTTGCATATACATTTACACCCGCGCCATTCGTAGTTGCAGACAGTGCATGCCTGCTTTCCTGCCTGCCCATGGCTCCGCAGCATCCGGCTGAAAACTGGCATGCAGTGTTCATACCTCAGACCCCTCAAGGCCAACAAATATGATTTTTTGGGGAACAATTTTCGCGTCCAAGCCCCGGGGAAAAAAAACATTGATCCTAAAAGAAAAAGTGCTGTGATGCCATCGCGGACTGCTTCCCCAGCATCTTCACCAGTGCATGCATGACCGTGCCACGGCCAAGGTAGGTTGGTAGACAAGGCGCTGCAAATGTGATTGTGCCTGCAGAGCGCGATCCGCCTGACCGACCGGGCATGTTGCAGAAAGTGCTCACCTGCACCCCTCGAAGGATCGCCCTCGATGCAGTTGGGCTACTGCCACGCCAGCACATAAGTGTACATATAAACGTGACACTTGCTCGCCATATGCTATAAGGACCACGACCTCCGGATAACTGGGACCACAAGTGTCACATTTACACTGACATTTACATTTACACGAGCCAGCACCGGCACACGAGCCACTGGACGACCCTCATGGCATCAGAGTGAACCACCAGTTCATCGGTGCTCGCAGCTGCCCCAGCGCGCCGGGCCGCGTCGCTGTACTGCTGCTGCCCACCTTCTCCACACCCGCACATCCACCACGAGGCAACGGAGGTTATCCACATTCGCCCTGACGCGTTCATGTCAGGGATGAAGGAGTGATGTGTTGATCGGGTTCAAGACATGAACGGCAATCGCGAATTCGTCGGCTGCGTTCACGTCTTGAACGCCGATGCTTGATACAGCCGGCTCCGCGCGTCACGTTGTTGCAGCATTCACATACTTTCTAACAGAAGTCACGTTTCCAGAGCTGCTGCCACAACCTTGTCGCCACGCGGCATCATGTTGCAACAAGGCGCCACCAGGTGCAGCCCTCAAACAGCTCAGGCAGCCTGCAGGGAGGCGCAGAAGCTTCCAGACTTTCTAGACGCGTACAAGCAGTATCCCGGGCTGTCAGTGCATTGGGTGGTGGTCGGCCCAAGCGGCCGGCACATTCGGCCGGAGAGCGGTGGCGTGTTGCGCCACTACACGCAGTGCGCCGGCCAGGGCAACAACGTTCTCAAGACCATCGCCAACACCTTCTTCCTCACCAACATCGCCACCCACCCCCACAACTTTGAGTTCCGGTGCGCCCTCGCGCTCCACCCTCGGCCCACCCTCGCCTGCGCGATCCCAAGTCCCAGCACGCCTGCAGCCGCCCACCGCCCCGGCCACCCTTGCTGCAGCCGCCGTAGCAACGACCCACCCGCCACTGCCCAAATCCCCGGTTAATGGTACAACCGCTGCAGTACCGGTGGGCCACATGCATCGTTGCGCGCACGACTGTCTAGCCGCGGCATAGACGCCGCTGTTGATGTGCAGCGCACAGGTAGCACGTCAGCGGCGCCTACCGACTTCATCACCGGACACGATACAATTATTGTTAGTACGTACAGTGGACGCACTCTTGACGCACAGGGTACATGGCAGGGAGAGCAACCTGAGTGAGCGCTGCTGACATTGTACATGCACAGAGACACGTGCCGAGGCGAAGCAGTTTGCAAGCGACCTGGGTTCATTGCCGTATACCCACTGCCTGAGCCGGGCTCTACGTTGACGGTCACGTTTGCATGTAAGTCGGCTACAGCGACTGAAACAGCTTGAAATCGGGCATCACGATCCACCTTCCAGCCTGATGGTCGACGGTTCTGCAACTGCCTGCACGTGCCAGTGATGCAGAGAACGGATGCACATGACATAACCGCACACATAGCCACCATGGAGCTCCACAACAACAGGAAACGCATGTACACATAATGACGCCTACATGTACGCATTGACAGATGCGTTGCGAGGCCTTCCATAAGCAATAGCAGCCATGCAACAGGTACGACAATCTTGCCTCTGGTGCCATCATGGCACCCTCTATGTGCCACCTGCCGCACTAGACACCACCAGAATGCTCCCGAGGCATGACCGGGCCCTGAGTCCACACCTCATCTACCACCCCCCGCTCGGCATCAGCCCATCAGCATACACAGTCAGAGCGCATGCGGGCGACTGTGGAGCTGCGTGTAGGGATCGGATGAAGTCAGTGAACGAGCTGGCGCTGTCGGTTCCTTCGAAGCTCAACAGGGTCTGCCTGCCGCACGAGGTGGATCCCCCGGAGGGGTGGGCACCGTGCTACCTCGACGCCGGCGCCGTGTGGGCCCGTGTGTCTGTGACCAAGGTCGCCCTCTTCCACTTTGCGACCAAATCGCGGCAGGACTATGCAGTCAAGCTCGCCCGCGGCTCTGCCATGTCGCACAAGCGCCGCAAGTCGTGGGACACCTTTGCCCAGTTGGCCGAGTGCGCCCCCCCCATCCCCCAGCATTCCCCCACACCCCCCCCCGCTTCTGCCCGCCTCCACCCATGTGCACCATCCTGCCATCCGCCACGGTCGCGCACACCCCTGCAGGCAACGCTGCCTCGGCGGCCGTGCTGAAATCGAGGCTATGCGTGATGGTGAGCAGGCCACCCGCAGCCCCAAGCACTCCGCGCTCTCAGGCAGTGCGTCGAATGGGATCCGCTACGCCTGCGACGCCCAGGCATGCATGCATGCTGCCACGCACTTTGCACAGTCATGGTGCACATGCTTCCACGCGTTGGCCCAGGGTCATTCGCTGTGATGGTGCAGGCAGACACAGGAGACGGGCGGGCTGTGCGACCTCCCGGCGGCTGCCACCGAAGCGTGCTGCCCTCCGGAGGCCCTCGTGCTGCATGCATGATGCCGTGATCACGCCTGGGAACCGTGCGGCACCGGCAGTGTCAGCGCAACTCGGCCGGGCTTGTGTGAGCAAGGTGAGAGGGGGCAGCGCAGCCGTGGGTGTGAGGGGGAGCGTACATGGTGAGGGGGGCCCGCACCCGTGGGAGCGCCGCTGTTGGATGGCGCTCTCCCCGGCCGCGGAAGCAGCAAGGAGGGGTGGCCTCAGGGGGCACGGCTTCCCCGTGAGGGTGTGAAGATTTTTCCTACAATGCGCATCCTGGAATGCCCAGAACAGAGCATTCTTTGTGCCGGCTTGCCGTTCGGGAGGTTTCCAGGCTTTTCGGGCACTGAGCCCGTTACTTGGGGTGGTTGGACACCCATTGCAATAGTGTAGGTTTTATGAATTACAATGGTTCTGCGTGAGTTGTAGGAGCGGACATGGTGAAGTACAATCCAGGCATGACCTGCTGGAGTGTGCAGGCTGCGGCGCCGTAGGGCTTGTGTTGGGGTGGCAGAACAGCGTTGTGTCCATGGGTGGCCTGGCCACCCATGGACATGTGACAGAGATGGGCGTGGAGAAAACCTTGGTCCGTGGGGGGGGGAGCAGGTCGTGTGGGGGCACGCATGAGCGGCTCTTGCCACACTGCTGAATGACCAGCCAGGTCCATGGCCATGTGAGAACGTTGCGCATTTCCTGATAGACACCGTGTGTCTTTTCAGAACTATGGTCAATTTGTTATCAGGAACATGCAGTATCACCTGATGCTGCGCTCGGCTGGTGGTGGTCGGCCGGCTGCACGTTGCGGCCGGAATGTCCTTGGCCAGTGTACTTGTTCATAAGCAAACTGTATACTGATTGTAGCCCGCTAAAATCGAGCATAGGTCGCAGGAGAGAGAAGCTGCATTGAAATTGAAGAGCAGTTCTGGAAGTGTGCTGTTGACGTGTTTTGAGATTAGTTTGTTGCTGTTGGAAGTGCTGGGAGTTGGATACTCCATACCCACCTGATGAGTGAGGGATTTCCCGAGGTGGTCGAGATGGGACATGTCTAGCACGATGCAACGTTAACGGAGGGGGGTGTGCACTCAGCCCCCCAGCGTGTCCGCCGGTAGCGCAGACACCATGGGCCCCCACAGACGACTTTGGGGTCTCCATAGGGCATAACTAGGTGCTTTGGGAACGTCTACGGAGAAATTGGGAAATCGGCTGATTTTCCCAAACATTTGCCTGTATTTTCGTCAGATACCCCTGTTTCCCCAAACTTCGCGATTCGAGCTCGGATCTTCCCAAACTCCTTCCCATTGATCCCAAACTACGTACAACACCCTTTAAACAGCATAATATACACTATAATATGTTGTCTAGGTCGACCGACCTGTCACTGCCTTGTCTTGGGGGTCGTTGACTATGGATCGCCTCAATAAAGACTGAGCCGGACGGCTCCTTGTACAAGCTCTATAGGAGCTTGAAGAAGTTCATAATAGCAATTAAAATAGGCTTCCGAATCATTCGGAAGGAGCTTGGGAAGAGTGACCTCGAACAACCTGTGTTCAGAGCGATTGCCTCCGCTTGGTCCGCCGGCGCTAAC
>JAUMHO010008917.1:0-11952 GCA_032360965.1 Ulva armoricana | reverse complement strand
CCGGCCGCAGAGAGTGCCCTGGGATCTCCGCGCCGCCTGAGATGCCTACGCCAATTTGGAGGGGCGCCAGCAGGTCGATCTGCGTGTAACACAGCACCCGCGCACGCATGGCCCACACACGATGGACAGCACACCCGCGCAACGCTCGGCATACTCACGAGCGCGTTTGCAGATGATGATCAAGAACGTGTGCCGCAATATTTGTGCGTTAGACACACCTGACTGGCCTCGCTTCTCAACCTCGCCATGGCACCACCAGTGAGACCAGGTACACCGCGCCCTTGATTCTCCCGGGAATCACCAGCGCATCGCGGCTTGATACGTGGTTTCTGTTCATATCCTTACGCTCTTTTTGCGCCTGCAGCGCTTCTAAAGTCATTCCCACACGCAGCGCAGTGTCCAGGTGTTTCCAGCTCGCTTGCTAGCTTCTCCACGGTGGCTTACATTATGGTGTTCCTTGCGTATGGATTTTAAAGTATTTCTCGCTTTTGTGTGGCCACAGATTGTATCACATCCACCACACCTATCGGTCTAGTCTTTGCCTGTCTGGTGGACAGAGCTCTGTATGCAGGAAAGCATACCGCATGTTCCATATACC
The DNA here is from genome assembly GCA_032360965.1 of Ulva armoricana. Lineage (NCBI taxonomy): Eukaryota > Viridiplantae > Chlorophyta > Ulvophyceae > Ulvales > Ulvaceae > Ulva > Ulva armoricana. The sequence continues at coordinate 11,354 of JAUMHO010008917.1, read as the reverse complement.
GATCAGCGTATCGTATGTATCAAATTGTTTCATACTAGCCTCGTAGACTTTAGAGCTTCCTCCGGGGAACAACTCCTTTCAAGGTATCCAAGCTACAGTGCAGCCTATAAGTACAGTCAATCCGCATATCACGTCTAAAATCCTAACTTGTCATATTCAGGTACTGATTTCTGTTGCATAATGTTGTTTTGCATAATGATGTAGAAGCATGAACCCGAAAATCAAGGGCAATCACGTTGAAGTGCTGATTGTGAAGAAACCACGAGTCACTGAATTTGATAACAAATCAGGACGTATAGCTAATCCTATAGCAGTTCGCGCACTGCCATCTACATTGTGGTCCCCAGGTGTACGGGTCCCAGATGAGGCATGTGACATCCACTCATGGGATGTTAGCGCACCAATACTGAGTGCTCCTGACTGACATCGGATTTGAACTGGTGGAGCTTGGAATAATCTTTGTAGATATCGTGGTACACGCAATGTGCCACTTGTGCAAGTTTGTTTAAAGCGCCAGAATTCGACAGTTGCCCATTAACACAGATAGCAGTATTGATACACTGCTCTTCAGCTCGGTGATGTTCAACGACCTGTCATGTTCCGTGCCGGAAGTTTTCCCTGTCGTAATGATTGCATGGCTGACGGTTTTTGTCAATGTAGGTGCTCAAACGCATTTGGTGCCAGTGTGCAGTGGCATGGTCACTCATGAGTGATGCCAAGTAACGTTGGTGCTGCAACAATGCCAGTGCATAAATTTTTTGGCTGCCAGTGTTCTTCCCACCAGACAAGCGCATTGGCACCAGTTATGACAATGCATGCAAGTTCCAGACGTACTGCTCGATCGGTGATCCTCAGTGGCCAGCACATATATGTGTGTGGATTGATAAATTATAATTTATACATGCCACAGGCTATCCTGGATGTGCCCAGAGCTTTGTGACTGGTGCGTGGCCATTGCCATCATTTCCTACTGCCTGATCAAGCTCATGCCAAAGGCCATACCGGATGCGCTGTAACTCACTCGACCCAGACAACTGTAGCATCCATACTGTGCCAACCCATACATGTCTACCATCGCGTTCTGTGACTTTGTGGCAGACGAAATCTGCCACCTTTTGCGCAGCCAATGCCATCTGCCACTTTTTGACTGACGAATTCCGGTCCACACACAACCTGGTGCCAGCGCACCGCTTCCTTGACTACGACTAGTTTGCAGGTCAGCTCGTCTCATAGCCACATTATGTGTTACCATGTTACCAAAATAATCCAATTCCGTTAGGGCCAGTTCTTCACTGGTGAAGTGGTTGGGGGCACATTGTGCAACCAGTTCGCGTAGTCTGGCTGGACTGGTCGTATTGAATTTGAAAACGTGAGGGCTAAAAGGGCGATGAAGCACCAATCACTCCTGATAAGTACGTTACGTTTGTTCCAAAAAGATAGTTAAGCGAAGTGATCACGTGTTGGGCACGAAGACACACCGGTCACACTGGCGTTGATGCGGACAGGCATTGCGAGAGCTGTACGCCACAATTTCTTCAGCATGCAATAACTTACCACAGATAATATATGTACCATCATGTGTGAATGTTGTTCAAGCCGCTCCTGCATCCCTGGAGCTCCGGAACGCTAGAGAGTTATCTCGCCCACCGCCGCGCAAAGACGTGGCATCATGATGGTGGCCAGGTGGAATCCTGAGCCACCTGAGGTACCGATCGGGCCGAGGGCCCTGAAGTGCAACTGGACTTCGCCGACACGCTTAAAACGCTTCCCGACGGCCCGGCATGGCTTGTAATTGCCTCTGAAGCATCATTTCTATCCAACTTCGCTCGATTTCGGGCGGAATACGTCCTTTCTTCAATTACGTGTGTCGCCTGCGTGCATGCATATGGGCCGTGGGGCTGTTGGCAGCTGGGAACCGAACCCATCCAATCGCCTTCTGCGCGCTGTACCGGCCTCCAGGTGGTGATACGTTTGAGATATCTACAGCTCAAACGTGCTGAGTTCATATTGCGTGCAAACGTTGCATGTATGGAGCGCATGTGCGGCCTGAGCATGTTGACCTTGGCTGGCCGTGCGCAGTCGCAGCTCGATGCTGTCCAAGAAACATGTAGTCATGCCAGTGTTGTTGTTCCTGCTGTGTTATCGCAGGCACTTAGATCCAGGGGGAACGAACCGTCTGCAGACGCTTTCGTCTCTCTTCCGCGCCAGCGTCGTCATATACCTTTCGTGTTCACCTGCGGGCTAACTTTTTACGTTAAAACTGCTCTTGACTAATTTATTTAGTGGTTTTCACGTTGGATATTCACTGGCTACATTGACAGTGGTGCCGCGCTGCCAGTGGCGATCCGCTGCTTGACTCGCACTCACAGGAGTGCATACAAGTTCCAGCGAACATTGCCCCAGACGTTGTGTATCACTCATCATAAATCCACTTTTTGTTCAAGCTTCGTTGGCAAGCATACCCGCCACTGTAATCCTGTCCCTCTGCTGCTTTGATAACGCCTTCTGCTCCCTGAACCAGTGCGACCAGAACTTCGACGAGGATCATTCAAATACACAACACTACGTATCAACCAACTCATTATCGAATGGTTACAGCCTTGTCATGGATACCAGGCCCACAGCGGTTGACTCGCTGGCATATAGCAGCTACGGAGCAGCTGGCATACCATCACAGGTGGGCGCCAAAGCGCGTTTCCCACACGTGAACAACGGTGTTCGGCATGAAAGATAAGGATGAGGAGAAAACCACAAGTTCAAGCCGCGGGGGTCAGCAGGGCGACACGACCGGGCAAGATTCGACTAGGGCGAAGTGCACCCCAATGTGGCATTCGTCTAATGCTACAAGCAGTGATCGAGGAGCATAAGGGTCCGACCCCATGGGATTGTTGTCAATTAATGAACATCCAATTGAGTGTCTAGAACATGGCGTACGTACAATTTCCCGTGATGCTTTTGCAGTGGACCCACGTAGCCTCGCTATGTCGGCCACAAGACAGCGGCCCAGTGACATCTAGTAGCCACAGCTGGTTCGCGACTCGACACCCTGAATGCATGCTGCATCAACCAGTCTTGAAAACATATGTAGAAAGAAGATCAACTTCATTCGACGCGTTCGTTGCTAAGCCGTTCCATCGTCTCGAGAGCTCTGCGCAAGGCAACTGTCTCACCTCGAAGCTTTCAAACGTACCATCGTGTACGAAGACGACGAAGCAGCTAAGCTTCAAAGTTGTGCCAACCACTGATTGCGATGGGCTTCCTACGTTGGAAAACCGTGTCCAAGGTGAGCAGGCCCGTGGACTTATACTGAAGTCATGAACTGCGCTCCTGCGCACCTCAACATAGCAGGCGATTCATCACGCTGCCTGTACTTTAATTGAACGGCCTGCTGCGCATAACGCCTGCCAGCTTGTGGATTCCAGTTTCATTCCCGTATTCGCGGTTGTCGGTGTGAGTTGAGCATCTCATCAACGACGCTGCTATCCGAATCTTCCGCATACAATCTTAATTCTTGCATTTATTTTTTCAGTGTGATCGTAGGGACAAGTGGATCGTCATGTTGTCCATTGATACGGCCGAAGTTACAGTTGTTAACATATTGCTGCAGTTGCCTTTTCTGGCATGTTGTATTGTAAAATCAGTTACAATGGTGAGTGTCATCAGATAGCACTTTCAGTAACAATGTCCAGCAATGGATGCTTTGCAGGCCCCTGTTGACCAGTGGGACTCGGACAATGTCCAGGCATGGGCAAAACGAGTTGCAGGGCTCCCAAAGCCTTTTCGCAAGGCTCTGAAACCAGTAACTGGAAAGCAACTAATAAATTTTACGACAGAGGTGTGCCGTCTGAACAGTTACCACTTGATCGTGGCCCGTTGACAAGTCGACGGCTTCAACTTGCATGCTCATGCAGGATATCAACACTGTCCTTGGTGGATTCTCAAGAACCGTTGAAAGGGCTGCATTTCAGCAGCATTTACACGTCTTGAAGGTAAACTTTCCTTTACTTGTTATATGCTTGAGCATTCCCCTCAAGTTGGGACCAAACACGTGTGTCAAAGCATGTATGTGTAGGAGAGAAATACCTGTGAAGGTTGTAATTGCGCAGCACTCAGTTATGATGAAAACAAACACAAGAAGATGCAAGACGCGGACGTGCTGGGTCCCAACACGGACACTTCAAATGCATCGCTTACACCTGATGCTCTAGAACAGCAAGCACTATCTCAGAAGGAGCAGGCCTGGCACACACACATTGTGTCTCCGCGCATGGATCCTGTTCATGACGTGTCTGCATATGAAGCAGTAACAATTGATAACACCTCGCCCCAGCCATTCCGGGCTTCTCATGGTGAACACATTTCTGACATCGATTGTGAAGGTGTCAACCTTCCAGTGTCATTTAACCCCAGTGCTCCACGACATCGTTTGTTGCAAGCAATTTCTAAACGCCACATGAACTCTGATGCTCAATCGAGCATGGCAGATAAAGATGGATGTGCGCCAGTACAAGCACGCCAGGCATGTCCCTCGGCCTCTTTGGAGGTAGAGCTGCTGCAGGCCATGCCAAGCGATGATCACTTACCATTAGATCAAGTTTTGTTGGAGACAAGATCAGGGCTAGTAAAGGCATCATCTCTGCGAACTCCTGATACAGTGTCCGTCAAGAGTGTCAAGTTGGACACACTCTCTGGTCAGGTTCTGCGAACTGACCCTGCTGAATCACGCTTTGTGTACATGCTACCACAGGTTGTGTATGTTGCAGGTGAGCGCCATGAACTGCGCAGTGATCTAGGGGTTGTGGTAGAGCACAAACTTGTGGAGCATTTCCTTGCCTTTGCAAACTTTGGCAACCGTGGTGAGCGGATGATAGACATGGATGGCGTTCATTTTGTAAAATACTGTGCAGACACCGGCATTATTGGGGGTGCAGTCACTCGCACAGATGCAGACCTTGCTTTTGCGGTAGCCAAGACCAAGGGTACAAGGCGTATTACATTTGATCAGTTCTTAAGAGCCTTGAAGACCCTGGGTGAACGTTATGGAATCCCACTTGCGGATATGGTGGAACTTTGCCTCTTAAACAAGGGCCCTATCAATCACAGTGCTTTAAAGCTTTCCAATGTCCGTTTGCATGACGATAAGGTTTGCTTCCAAGATGCAGAAAGCCCTGATGATGCTGCTGCTTTTTTCTGATATATACTGAAGGTGCTGACAGGGTCAATCTGTCTCATACAAACCAAGAACCAGCTTTTTGTTTTACATTACCTCTGCAACAGTGCATAGTTGTTGTTCTGGCTGATGGTCGTGACATGTGTTGGCTACAGAGCGTGTGTTGTCATGTACACATCAATGATGTACAGACCACATATACGGGAGTCTACAAGCGTGGAGGGCCAGACACGATGGAAGGGGGTGCGAAAAGCTTGCAACAGATCACCAACAGGAAGCCGGCTAATGCCAGAGGTGTGCAGCTTGCAAGGGCTGAGATTGCTTCAGATTATTTGCTACCCCGTAGGCATGCGTCCTGCATGCCAGCAGAGGTGAAGAGCATTGGTGGTGGTAGCTCCGCTCTTCTTACGCCATCCAGCATGTCTGGGCTCACCAATGCGCTGTCCATGCCTGAGCCATGCAACCACCGTTGTATTGGGGTATCTGGCACTGTGACAGAGGTCACCGAGAGGCTCGCGCTTGCCAGTAGCCACCAGGCACAGGGATGGGATAAAATGGGTGAGGTTTCTCAATTCTGAATTAACAATGAGTGCAACAGCCAATGGATGCTGTTCAACTGGAAAGTAATATATTTGTGTTTACAGATCATCTACAACAGATTTTTGCCTCGTTCGCTTCTTTTGGTAAAGGCGGCCGTGGGGCAAGCATTGCTCCACAAGATATTCGGATGGACAGCAAAGCATTTGCAAAGCTTATGAAAGATGCGGGTGTAATGTATGGAAAATTGAACTTGACCAGGGTCGACCTGTGCTTCACAAAATGCTGCGACAAGGTACTTCTCGTGTGGCACCTGAAATCTGCCATTCCATGTGCTTTTAACCTTAAAGCAAAACTTGTAAGGGGTGTAGGTCAGCAAAAGAATGTCTTTTGAGCAGTTTCTACATGGTGTAAAGGAATGCGCAGCGGCCAGGGGAGATGACTTGCACGTGTTTACACAGGCCATTGCAACAAGCCAGCCCATGGTTCACGGCACAGTTGCCGGGCGCGTGAAGTGGTATGCTTTTTCTTGCATCAAGATACCGAATTTTCTGATTCCGGAATGGAGTGTTTGGTTTGCACAGGCTCTATATGGGTTACGTTCTACAGGCACGATGATCAGTCTATGTACACTGGTGTGTATGCTCATGGTGGTCCAACCAATGTGGACAAACAGGTGAGCTTAAAAGATATTGTCAACCGTGATGCAAGGCCAATAAGTGCACGCCGGGGCAACATCACTTCCTGGGCAAACTGAGTTGGTAGACCACAGAGAATCACATCTCAAAATGCGAGGGTCCCCATATCATAAATAAATTCATGGCAAATGTTACCTGCGTTACCTCTGCAATTTCACATAGAGTACATTTCAGGTGTGTATATTGTGTCATTCGCAGGTGTCACAGGGCTACCACAAACGTTGTTGTCAATGTAAATGCGAAGGGTAATATGGTGTTGTGGCTAGAAGCGCTATCAATGCCGAGATGATGCTACAGTGGATGTGGTGAAAATTTGTAGTGATCCAGTCGTAGGGAGTAAGCAAAGTCTACGTGTTTGCCTTATCCTGCACCTTGTGGATACATTACAATTGTAACAGCAATAATAAACGTTTTGATGTCCAGTATTGTGTCTAGCAGGACATGAGGTGAGTGATCTCCAAGGTGTGTGAATGTGCTACAGCAGAGCATCTGACCGCTATATCAGCAGCAATTCACATGTAAGGGGAGTTATGCTCGTTCTCCCAAGTGAGGGAGGGGCAATGGGTAAAGAGAGGGTCATACATGTACATATGTCCAAATCGCCTGATCTTGGGTTCTATGACCTCTCTCAAGCTCAAGGATTGCTATGGTATGCCTGGATCCACAGTCCGCTGTCCGTAGCCACCTCTGTGGTGCCCTGCTGTGTAAAGAGGTACTGGGATAGAGTCACCTGGCGCCGCAGCCTGAAACGCACCCGTAGTCAACCGGGAAAATGACCCTGTCTGCTGTGCTGATGATCTGTGGTCAGACCTTAGCAACGTAGCCACGGTATCTGCTGTCTGGCACAGTGCACGCCACTCATGTGGCCACACCAGGCTGAGCGCAATCGTGAGGTTCAGCTTGTCCTGGTCGTCGGCGACAGACAAATATCAGAACTGCCTAATTCTCAAATCAAAGCATCTGTCTCGGAGCATAAAACTCTCATGCAAGGTGTAGGAGGGAGCCAGTACATTGCTGTAGTGACGCGGCCGGATTTGGCATTTGCAGCTCATTCCCTGGCCAGGCATATGTTGTGATACAGCCCAGTGTTGTATGCATGACATGCAAGCTGACTCAGTGGTCAGTCCAGGTTGTGCACTTGCTTGGCTATGGCCATGCAAGGGGTGCATCCAGGGGTCGCTGACAGGGACGCTGAGGAGATCCGGATAGATCTCGTGAGTGATCTGGTAGGATCTGCAGACATGATTGACCGAAGTGTGTAGTGATATAAGCGAAGGTCAACATGCTGTAACTACTCTTTCTGACTAAGATCTGCATTCCACCCAAGTCTAACATCCGTACGTGGTAGAAGTATACCGACCGACCCAGTCAGGTATGACCGTACGGTATCCCTGCCTGTCCGGTATGTCCACTTCCGGTCTGGCCTATGGGCCACGATCCTGGATCACAACATGCGGGCCACTGTCAGTGCGGTTGACAACGACTTTGCTCTACTCTGCCCGAGCCAAGGGATTCTGCGATGTCATCGGTTTTCCGATTCAAGGCACTAAATTGGCTATCGCAATAATTCCCTAACAGTTGCACAGCGGAATGACAGGCAGAAACTTACAAGGCATTTGACTTGGAGTGCGTGTGCAAGCCTGCGACGGAATCGCGTTGACTCACACAGTTTTCAAACAACAACTGCAATGTTTCATGCATTTCCGACCTTGACCTGACCGACTCATGGAGAACTTCTTGTAACTTCTCAATCAAGCCAGGAGAGCCTGGGTCCTCGATAGCAAAAGACATCCTCACAACGTCCTGTCCGAAGCTTGCTACAACTTAAGCTGGTCTTCGCCAATAATTCGGCAGCGGAGAGCAGTGCTCGATCCGTCGGGGAGCAGGGCTCAACCCGCCAGGGAGCAGAGCTGCTCCCGGACACAGTAAGGTTGAAAATCTATAAATTTCACTACAGCTGGAAGGTATTAACTTCTGTCTGCCCGACCAATTGTGCTGCAGTGGTCGCTGGCGATAGTGCAGACGTCTTTCAAATTAAAGAATTGAAGAATGCTCAAATCTTCGTCTCCGAATAAATCGTAGACTGCGACTCATCTTCTCCAACAATATCGTCTGCTATGCACCCGCATGGGTGAACGGGAAATTTTTAACCCGTCGGGGACACCAGCTCAACCCGTCAGGGAGACCAGCTCAACCCGGACAAAGTTTTCATTAGTAATGTTGTACGTTAGTAATGTTATGCGTGTTTGCATGCAGATGTGATTCGCTCCGCCGGGCGTAACCAGTGACGGCGGTGTATGCGCACCACTATAGCATTAGCTAATGCTCGAAAGGATGCTTACCACTCTCTTTGCGAGGCATCGTATTAACTTCTAATCTGACGATACAGTCTCTCGCAACTCTACCACACGTCGAAGCTAATTTGTTTTTGATGCCGCTAGAGCGATGAAGCGAGGAAGGGATGCGAGGTTATGCTCGCCCCTATCTGTTTGTTTTCGAATTCGATAGGTTGAACACAAAAGGCTGTCTCCTATGTATTTGATGTCCAATCGAATCCGCCTCTTAGCGGTTTGATTGGAGCATAAATACAACCGCGCTCAGGGATGCAGAGCTGAGTGATGCCGGGCAGCGCACATAACAAAGCAGCATTTACATGGGCATGCATGCTGCATCTGACTGCAGCCGCGGCGTGATCATGGTGACGAGCATAGCTCAATTGCACATGCAAGCCATGACAGCTCACGCAGCACTGGAGGGCGGATCCGACAAAGCCCTGCCTTTCAGGGGCGCGACGGAGGTCGAGTCACGCGAGTCTCTAAACTGGCTCCGCGAGGCATGGCCCTCTGTGCAAGGCCTTGCCGACAGTCCAGACGACCTAGGTGAGTGGGCACGTTGCGAACCGGATGGCAAGGCCTTGCGGATGGCAGCCCTGCAACAAACGCTCTCTCATGTTGATGCAGACGTTCGCGCAGCTGCCCTTTTCGCAGCAGTCAAGGCAGAGGCGAAAGGGTCGCCGTCGCAGATGCGGTCCGCCGCCCTTGCAAACCTTGAAACCTTGCCGCGTACACAGCTACGCCGGGTCGCTGGCGTCGGCATGGCTCTTGGCCAGATAGGGTCTGGTGGAGCTCAAAGCTGTGGAGTTCTGCATCAGTGCGCGACTGCGCCTCGGCGAAGACCTTTTCGCGGGCCAGGACGGAGACCTTGCGTGCGTGTGCGGCCGATAAATGGCGGCAAGCGGCACCAACACTCTCATATGTAGTGCGCTGTGGCACACAGTGGTGGCCCGCCATGACAACATGGCCGAAGCTTGGCTCCGGATCGCCGGCCGCGGCAGTATCGCGACGTACATAAGAATTGTGGCTTAGTGGTTAAGTATAATGATTCCAACACTTGTATTACAAGCTGAATACACAGTCACATAACGGTAAATCGATGAATGATCATGTAGAAACTTGCATGTCATGTCTAAACCAGCTTACAGCATTGGGTGCTGTGGTACCTGATGAACTTTTCATACAGAGATTGCTTGAGGTGGACGAGGAGTACGCGTTTCTGAGGCCAAACCTTTCCCACCTAGCGCCCCCGAAGATCATCTCGAAACTGATGGTGCATTACCGCTACCTGCATTCTCGTAAGCAGCAGCAGCGCTAAGCTCGGTCGGGCAACCCCGGTCAGGGCTTCCACAGGCACGGCCCTCGCGGGTTCAAGCCACCCAATCCACCTGCAGCTGTGGTTGCGATAGTAACTGGGGGAAAGCAGCGCACTTGCTTTCACTGCAACAAATCAGGACATCTCACGGCTGAGTGCCCTCTTCTGCATCCGGAGGTGAAGAAGTATCTTGCCCTTGGCCGAGGCCGGGGCAGGGGACGCGGCGCTGGGCGAGGAGGGGTTGCAGCCATCGATTGCCAGGTGGTGTCCAAAATGAAACGCGTGCTACCTGCCTCACATTCGTCTTTTGAGCCGATGAACTTGTTGATTGATAGTGGCTCAACCATCAGCCTATGCTTCAATTATGATTTGTTTACTGAGATGTGGCCATCTAGACTTCCGGAGTGCACGCCTGTGGGCAGCACCCCTCTCCCAATTTTTGGCCAAGGTACAATCAGATTTCAGCTGGGTTCGTATGTTGATTATCTGGGGCAAACGCATCCGCTAGACATAGAGATCCCAAATGTGTACTATGTCCCATCGAGTCCAATGAACATTCTAGGGACGTCGCATTTGAAGGAGTTTGGCATTTATCTGTTCACCAGTAGACGTGGTGATATTTATACATGCCTACACCGTCTACGCAAGTCGTGGGGCACTTTGACCATATCGTCCAAATCAAGGACGACGATGGTAACCCCAAGCTTGCGATCAACCTAGGCGATCACAGACCAATCCTGAGGGCTAGGCCTGTTGATAGTGGTGTGATATGGTCAAACTGTACTGCAGTGTCAGATATCAACTATGAATGGTCCGGTTTGGGCTATGATGTTGCTGCGTTCAATGATAATGTGCGTGGAGAGCCCCTGTCACAAGAGTTTTTGGTTCATATTTCTTTTAATCATTGTGGTGACTCTGTTATGAGAATCATGGCAAAGAATCCTGACATGTTCGGTCTGCACCTAAAGCCTGAGGGTTTGGAAACACGTCAGCCAGATATCTACCAGGGTTGCCATATTGCCGGTATTCGGAAAGGTCCTCATGATCACTATGATGGTTCATTGATTAAAAAGGCAACTTATGCTGGTAAATCTTTCTTTAGTGATGTAGCTGGGCCGATCACTCCTGTGGGAATTGGTGGGTCTAGATATGTCTTGGTGATGGTGGATGAAGGGTCACGCTATGTGCATGTTTTTCCAATGAAAACAAAGTCCCAAGCACCTAGATTGATTGCACAACTGTTTGAAAGGGTCCGCATGCAAGTGCTTTTTGACGGTGAGCCTGGGGTGCGCTCGTTGCAC
>JAUMHO010008906.1:0-11952 GCA_032360965.1 Ulva armoricana | reverse complement strand
TCCCGGTTATCCGGAGATGTCAAAGTCCTTGTAGGATATGGCGAGTAAGTGTCACATTTACATTTACATTTTACACCTGCAGATCGGACAAAGTGAAGTCTATTCCTTGATGCATCTGTACCCGTTCCTCTGTATGCAACGGTACTAACACATGCTGGCAAACATGAATATCATTGGATTATATCAGCCACCCGCCCCTGCCATAACCGTGACATGCGCACAAAGAGTGCAACACGTCCCTGCATTCAAGTTGCCGGCACCACATGTTGGACCTATAACCTCGCCCCTGAAACATCAGGAGTGCGTCAAACTTGTATAATCTCCACTTCAGTCCCAGATGAAAGCATCGACGTGTCAGCTCAAGGGCCCTGTGTGGTTGCTGAGAACGTCCCGGATTCTGTGATCGTGGTGGGGTAGGGGCCGCAGCTAAGTACCAGCACACCATGCATCACAAGGCCATATGGAGGTGTCCTTACTTCGATACCGGTCTCAAGTCATGGCGCCTGGTCACCAGTACGTATTTCTGTGATGTCTTCATGGGCATGTGCGTTTACAAGACTCGCAGAAACTCTATTTTACTGGAGACTTTTACACAAGACTGGCATGCTCATCACAAACCAACATATGAGTGCCAGCCATCTGTGACAATGTTCAGCACAAACGTCTCCGTCAATGCCGTCTCCGTCAATGCCGATGTGTTTCCCCCGCCCTGTTCTGACTTGTTGGATGTGGCTGACGCATCCATCCTACCCGCCCCTACTAGTAGGGGCACTGTGGCCGATGCCCGCTTGGGTTTGGCGTGATAACCGAGTTGTCTCTTTTTCTTTTTTTTTCTATCCAGGTTGGAGTGTCACACATCATGGCATGCACGAAGTGCTGTGATATCGGGATTGTGGCGTCAACGCCGGCCTGTGGACCCGCACGGAGCAGCCCACGGTCCACAAATGAAGCATCTCCGGCCAAACCGGCGGCAGTGATAACAAAGTTTATTACATCAGGCCACATTTTGTTGCAGCGCCACATTCTGTTTCCGTATTCTTTCCCGAGCCGAGCATCAGCACGTGCCCTCCATCCTTCTTGAGGCCATAAGCACTGCCTTTAACATCTGCGATACTTGTTTGCAAAGGCTCACGGTTACACAAATATGAACTCTATCAAGGCAACCACGTCATCCAGTGCATTCTGCTGTCCTGCAGCGGTCAGGTTCCAGCCACTGGCCTCTCGTCGCGTGACCGCATGCGTGCTTGCGCCACCTAAAGGAGTCACACAACCCTCCAGGGAGCCCGTGCAGCCTCCAGGTATAGCCTTATTCCCTGATGGATTTGGTGTAGAAATTCCTGTATATATTTGCCCGTTTAGTGTGTCGTCGCGTGCACTGGTATATTGCGTGGTCGTCTATGGATTGCCACTGTTCAGCGAACACTGGCGGTTGCCACTAAACCAAATCGCCACAAATATGTGCAGCTGCTTAGGTTTCGGGCACTTATGCTGAAATAGATACTGCAGTCTTGCTGTGGAGTACCCTGCATGTTCCTGCTGGCCTGCCTCTCGGTGAGGGTATGCATAGGTGATCTCACCAGACACAGCTATCCAATCTCCATTTCAAGACTTGGGTCCATGTTAAAATATCAGCGACTTTAATTTGATCTGAATTGTACGTGACGCTTGTTGGCGATATGCAGCGAACTTTGGGTTTGTTTACAATGCTGAGCGGTTAAACAGCCGAGCCTGCATGATTGGATTCTTTGCCCTCATCGCCGTGGAGGCCATCATCCATCGAGGTCTGCTTGAAGCTGTCGGCATCACTGTCGGACAAGGTATGTCACAGCATCTGTGGGAATGCTTGCATACCCTCTTCCATGCTGTGTTACGTTCTTGCAGTGCCCAGCAACACAAGTCAGGTTTCTCATGCCTGCAGGTCTTGGATTCGAGTTCTAGACAGTGAAGGAACGCAGTGAAGTTCCGTGTCTTAGATTATGGCCTAGTGAAGATAGAGTGTAACTAGGCAACAACAGATTCCACCACAGCCACTGTAATGACCTGATGCCGAGTCAGGTCATACCCGGGACTACCATCGTTGTAGGGCACGTCCGTATCACCAGCGCTCGAGCTTTTACATGTAATATTGAACTGCCTAAATGTATTCCTCACTCTATGCACTGTCATTCGGCACCTGTCCGACAGCAGATACTCACACTTACACGTAAAAGCCATGATTCCGAGCCGTTGTCACCAACCGGTGGCAAAGGTGACCGCTGGCTTTAAAGCTATTCAGGATGGACAACACATGATGCTTGGTGCACACTTGCATACTGTCCATCACATGCTCTTCCGCTGTTTCAAACAGCTCCTCATCAACCCACCCCAGCTGTGCATATGCCCACAGAAGATTGGACAGCTCCGCCATGCTAAAATCATCCATGATGGCCACCGCCGCTTCACTCATGCAGTCCATATACTCAGCCTGTGGCAAATGCCCCAGCTTGGCAAATGCCTTCATCGAGTTCGATATCCCCAGCGGCTGCATTCTGTGCGCCCGTGAGTGCAGCTCGTTTTCAAACGTTGTCAGGAACAGCTTACCGCCTGGTGCGGTCCCCAGCATCCCTACCGCCCACAGGAACATGGCCAGCTCCTTGTCCAGAAACCGCTGCCGTCGCAGCACCGCCTCCGCTGCCGCCGCAGTCATCAGTCCCTCATGCCAGTGCCGCTGTGAGCCGTAGCCATACACAAAGTTTGCTACCTCCTGCTCTTTGAATCGATGCAGCTGCGGAGCCGCAGCCTCCGCCAGCGCATCCAGGTCTCTTACCTGCGCACGCACGTTTAAGCGAGCCAGCGACCACAGCATGTTGGAAAAGTCCTGCGGCAGCAGCGTGGTCACCCGACCCGGCTTCGCCAGCTCAGACACGATCCGCTCATGCACACCAATTTCCCGTGCTTCCTGCCACCGCAGGCGGGAGAATGCCCACAGCAGTCGCACGAGCTCCTCAGCTGTGAACTGGTCAGGCTGCTCCATCATCCGGCCGGCAGCCGCACGAAAAATTTCCGGAGAGTACTGCTTCGTGTGGCACATTCCCCACACGAACATTGACAGTTCGCCACTCTTGAATTCCGAGATGCGGCGCACGGCGGCGATTGTCATGTGCTCACACAGCACCGTCTTGTCCTGGCGCAGGCGAGCACATGCCCACATCGCCATCGCCATGTCAGTCGCATTCAAGCGGTCCACCTTGGCCAGGGCAAGCTGAGTGAGCTCCTGGAAAAGCTGCGTGTCCTGCAGCTGGAGTGTGGCAACGCACCACAGCGAGATCGCGATGTCGTAAGGTTGCACGATGGCCCGATCGCGCAGCTTAAGCAGGTGTGGCCGCAGCAGGGTCAGCACGGGGTCCAGCTGCTGCAAGGCACGGATGTGGATCATGGCTTCAGAACAACATGTATTAAAGGTAACTCATGTTCTACAACAGCGTGGGGACCAGAACCACGCATTGGCCTCGAAAGGCATGAGGATCATCGCTGCAGGTTTCGGCTCGCAGCTCTGCAGTGGGACATGCTACACCAGTCCACAGGCATAGATTGTACAGTATTGTGTGAGCGGAGCAGAGAGTAGCGTTGTCATTATCCTGTGTCAGCGACACCTGGTATGTCCATCTCTAATGCAAGAGTGTGCTGTGTGGCCACACATGTGGTGACCTAGTATGGATCTGGGGGGCCGCACCTTGGCGCGTTCAGCTTTGACGTCTGCAAGGGTGTCCCGTCTGCCATCCCCACGTGCTAGCTCTTTCATCTGCCCGGCTGCTTCGAGCCAGAGCCGTGTGGCATGGTACAATGAGCTAGACAAGTTGACGCAGCCGAGCTCGCAGACTTCAATGGCTGGAAGCTCTTCGGCCAACATGTGATGCAGCTCTTTTAATGATGTTGCTTGAATAAGACGAGTGTTTATCCGCAGCGACTCCATGTACGATGGGGAGTCTTTGCCAGTTGGAAAGTTGGGGTCATCAAAATGAGAGCCTGATTCGAAAGCAGCGGAAAGCGCATCAGATGCACTAACCAATGAACTTGGAGTTGCTGGATCGGGCGGTACCATGGGGGTAGATTTGCTGGGTTCTGCTCGAGGTGAGCCCGATAGTTGCTCCAGTGCCCGTGCTGCTGGCAGAACATCAGGAGCAGCATGTGTAGACAGCACCAACCGCCTTTGAGACCCCAGTTGCCTACACAGGGTCTCTGATTAGTTCTGGTGCTTACATGCAGCAGTGTGGCCCAGGCTTGTGGATTGGGGGCTTGGTAAACGGTAACGTGGGAGTGCACACCACCGCTGGCTCAGCCAACAAGGCCCTCCTTGGGAACAGCAAGACGCTGTACGCATCCCGTAGTTCTTGAGGCGATGGCGCGCTCCGGCTGTGGCCTATGGATGCGAAGTCCCTGGCAAATTCGTTCACGCCGCAGTTGCGTCCGTGTGAGACCTACTGGCACGGTGTGTTCGGCGATACACGGCAGGCATAGACCTGCCTTTGTCTGAAGCAGAAGGTATACGAACGGCTACCAATAAGCTGCATAAATAGCAACATTCCTTCAGTGGTCTTGCATGGGTCGACAAGTTGAAGGTGTTGTCGAGAACGACAAGCACGTGCTTGGCGCGTGCGCTAAACTGCGTGATCTCAATGCGATGTACGCATGACATGCCATGATACAAGATGTGTAAGCTGTGGTCCGTAGCTTGTGCACTGGATCGAGGCACAGCCTCTTGTCCATCAGAAGATTCAAAGGGACAAAGCCAACCCAAGCGCATCTTCGTCGGCAATGTAGCCCTTAAGATGTTTATGGACAGTTCTTGTTGACGAAAGTACAGTATCGGACGTACCCTGAGTTTCTGCGATACAGGCTGCAAGCTCACCGAGCGACTACAAGCATTCACAACAAACAAGTCATCCAACGCCGCGGCGAAAACATGCCTTAGGACACAGAGGTTCAATGTACCAGCTGAGATCAGGGCGTGTGCTGGAGTTGTCGCCAAACAAAAGCAAGCAGCAGCCGGATTGTTCCCAACAGCGTGTCTTACGGAGCAGTAATGATGTTGTTCTATCAGACGATACTTCTTTCAAGTAAGCTCATCCCTGATTTCGCCGGCCATCGATGCCTCCATCCCTCATTAACAGAGCTCTATTCGCGTACGCAATCAGCGCGGGCGTCGAGAGTGCGCTACCGCGATCTGTCGCGAGCTGACATGGCTGAAAGGACCGCGGCCTTGATGTAACTTCAGCTGATGGCATGATCGTCCATAATGTCCAAGTACCATTTAAGAATGTCCATGCTGTCCACCTGCATATGTCACCGTATGCGGTTGCCGATCCACTCGCTGCTAGATCATATACTCCGTGGTCACGCGTGCGAGACATCAGCAAAGGTATGCGATGTGGAAACGTACCAGTCCATCAGCGTCCATGTCCAGTTGATCAAACGCCGCACTGCGTTTTTCCTCATCCATGTGGTCTCCCAATCCAAGCGCCCCGACAAGCTGCCGGACACTCTCCCACGTCCGTTTGTGGTACACCCCTCGCTTTTCGTCGACGTGTGAGGGCACATAGGTGTCAAACGTGGCACAAAGCATTTCGAGCTCTAGACAGTCGTACATTCCTGGGCAAGGGCAGATTGACATTGGGACGGCCATTGCAAGCTGCCTGCGCTCCACCTCTGATGTTTCTGGGAAGAACACTCGAAGCATCTGCATGGCAACTCTTCCCTGTCACGTAAAAATAGTGCCTGAAATATGGGCCGGTCAGTCGTGCAATCTGATTGTTGACCTGGCATGTTCCTGTGCCTTCAGCTGTCCGGCATGCATCGGCTCCAAGCACAATCCCTCAAAACCTGGCGAGGCACAATAAACAAGCAGAGTACATTGAGCTGCAGGTATTCCGTGCCTGGATTCATGAGCAGTACCTCGATAAAAGTGACACGGGGCTCTAAACTTGCATCTTCACTGCTGCTGTCCTGCTGTGAGCCAGATTTCATCGTCAGGAAGATATCATGGGCCCGTTTAATACTTCTGGGATTCTCTCTTGCCAAGTATTCCTTAAACTGGTCCAGCGTCAAGGCCCCTGTACGGGCTGTGTCCATTTGTTCGAACAGCGCCCTCAACCGTTTAGTCTTGCGCAGCCTGCACCAGTGTTCACATGTACTTGTCTATCGACTCGCCGCTTGTGAGCTTAGATTTGTGTCCCCAATCACATCTGAACTCACGCTCTCATAGTTGACACGACAAAGCATGCCTGGCGCACAAGTGGCCTGGCGCATGGCTGACCTGGTACACAAGACATGCAACCATCTGTTTCTGTCATTGGGCAGTGGGCGAGATTTCAACACAAACACATCTTTCAGAGCTGAGACACCTTTGTCAACATACGACACTGAAGATGCTGTGTTACTGTTTCCCCGCCATTCACAACTGCAATTCCTGCTTGCCACTTTGCCAAAAACAAAGACGGACAGGCAGCGGCGCCATACCGTATGGCTGCGTTGAGGATGGCAGCTTTGGTCTGTGCCTTGCCACTGTTCGGATCTCCATTGACCTCCTCTTCTTCACCGTTAGCGTTGATGATGACCTGCTTGGGCCCCTCCGGCTTTGCGCCAGGCCAAGCAATACGGCGGCTATTGGCAACCATAGCTCGCCACACCCCCTCTGGCAAGCTGAGCATGCTTGGCCATGCAGTGCCCTCCACCTCTCTCTCACTTCTGAAGTCCGTTAGGGCTGCCACGGTTTGCGCCTGGCAGGCCCTCTTCACGGTCTTGCTGACCTGCGACATGTATGACACAGTACACGACATCGACACAACATCATAAATGAACGCTGGTGACGAAATCATGTGCCATGTCTGGCAATCGGCCTTGATACAAGATCAAGTCGCATAGCTAGCATCTGGCATTCGCAGATTTGGATGCCTGCAAGTAAATGCATTCGTTCTGCCTGTGCGGGCATCCACATCCATGTTTGATGATGTGTACAAGAGCTTCGCACATGCACACATGCACTAGGACTGCTGCAAGTACAGAGACGCAATCATGCTACATGAGGAATTGGGAAAACATATTAAGATACAATGATGCAGTGACAGTATGATCGCGGTAGAGAAGGTGTTTATGAATAGTCTTGGTAGCTTGGTGGAACGACCACAGTCATCCTGAATACTCGACACTGGATGCATGTCTAAGTGTCTGGAGGTATGCTCTGACTGGCACACTATGCATGGTACTGGCACCCGTGCACTTATCATAACAAAACAAGAGTTATCGTACCCACTCAGAAGCATGTTCACGTCAAAAGTGTGTCCGCGACTGGCGTAGTGATCGTTTTTCTCTGCTGCATCTGGCACAATGTGACATTGGTGACAACTATCATGCATGTTGGTTGGCTCGAAAAGATGCTGAGCTGCAATCCAGCTGGGCTGTATTTCACTGACACACCTGGCCAACCAGCTTCTTCCCTGCATCAGTCTCCTCGTGCACAGTCAAGGGGAGAGCCGGCAGAACAGCAGTGTCCTCGTCATCCTCAGGCTGCCATTTCAGTACTTTCTTGCCATGGCCAATATCTCCATTCGTGAGCTTATATGTGGCAGGTTTCGGCAACTTGAATGTCTTTGGCTTCATCCACTGTGGCTTGTCACAATGATCAGCCAACCTGGGCTTGTCTTGTCGAAGTAAGTTCTGTGTTGTCTGGCCTTGTGGGAGTCTATCCAACAATTTTTTGGTTTGGTCATAACAAACTGTGGTGTCTGCACCGGCATTATGAGTGTTGAGTCCCATGGTGGAGAAGGCTGCACTGGACTCCATCACGCCATGCGCAGCAGATGGAAATTCATCCTGTACCAATATGCCGGCTCCCCATTCAGGCTGCTGTCCATGCCCCAGTGTAGTTGTCAACTTGAAGTCCGGAGGGAGGTAAAGCTGAAATGATGTTCCAAAAGTCTGAGAAAGGGTTGCAGTGAACGCTGCTCGGGTTTGCTGAAGGTATGCCATGGGTTTGTCAGGAATGTGCTTGAGGCGTCTGCGTGCAGCAATTGCAGCGTTTCGATTCCGTTTTCTCATCTCGCGTTGCTCTATCAGAACCTGCTGAGGTGTGTGAAGTTTATAAATTCCTTCAATGCGCCTGCGAATGCTGTGGTACAGCCTATTCTGGCCTTGCAAGAGACCAACAAAGTCCTGCTTGGCCATACATTTGTCCGACGGAGATTTGGTGAAGAATTCCAGAACCCCTTTAGGTGACACATTAAGACCTTCTTGAGTGACCCATGTTTGAAACCATGTTGTTGTCAACAGCATATGGTCTGCGTTGCTACTTCCCATGATCTTGTCGAAGAGCGCGTCGCAGCTCCACTTCGGGATGAGCTCCGTGAAAATATCGTGAATCCCAGCATGCTGAGCTGCCAACAGAAGAAGCTGGTACATGTCTTTTAAATTATTCGCGCCTTTGTGTAATTAATTCTCGCCTTACACTGTCTCCAGCGCACAGCCCGCAAGAAATCAAGTCAAGAGAATCCGGGTTTCCAGCCTTAAACACTGGCCCGCAACGGAAAGCGGCTGGCAGAGGGTTGCCGTGGCCACGCTGTAAAATATTGAAGTCTACTAGTGTTGCGCGCGTCGGCTCAACCGCGCTCTGCCGATCAGCGGAACTGAGCGCATGCATGCCTATAGCTGGACTAAAGTAAGGCGAACCGGAACCGTTGCTGACGACTGTTCCCATGCCTGAGTTTACAAGCGGCACAGAAAAAGTGTTTAAATTTACATGTGCAAACCTTGATTCACTGGGGCTGACCTGCTGACCAAAATATGCAGCATTCGTGTTTGTAGCCAGCAAGTACATGTCAAAAGAGACACATTGCTACATCATTCATACACAACACCCACAACGCAAGTTTTTGTCCTCCCCGGGACAAGACATTAAAAAAAGATTTATGTGAAGTAAATCGAAACCTGCCAGTAGGTCAGGGCATCGTGGTCATCGAAAGACTACTGCTATCCATTGTGGCCCCGTCTCAGGCCAAGGAAGCGCATGGGGATTGCAGGCCGGTCAACGCGCTCTTGCCGATCCCTGAACATGACCCGTTCCCAATGCTCAGTGTCAACCTCTTCACTGGGTGGTGGTGGCAAAACTTCACCGGGTGTCTGCAGGAACATAAGGACAGGTCATGTGAGTACATGAACAAAGGCTCAGGCGTCTGCTGGAACATGCAATATACAAGTATGTGATCGCTCCAGAATTATACAGGCAAAGAAACAGACACGTAATATGCAGATGAAGGGCTGGCTCACACCTGCACAAGGCTCCATTCGCTGTCATCTTGTTCATGGTCAGTGAAGCATTCATGCACATCTACAACTTGCGCACGGCCATCCTCAGTGGGTGCCACGGATGCAAGCTCCCACGCTGATCCCTTCATCCGGCTGCGGCGCCCTTGAGCGCACTCCGCGACAAGTACAAGCCAAGCGAAAGGACTCCAATACATGGGAAGCGCCCGGCGCTGACGTGACATGTAGTGTTGGCATACACATGCAGACGACCGCATCAGCATGCGGACTGCTTGGCACAGGCTTGCTTCCTGTCTGCATGCCATTGAAATTTGTTCCCGCTGAGCATTAAGCTGCATTGGTCTCATCAATGCTGCACCATGAATGGCTGATTTGGACGTTGTTTACCGTGACTACCATGGCAGCTGTGTGCAGAGATCACACAACACAATGCATGGGCGCGGAGAGTGTGCATAGAATTAGGTGAGACATGCACCAACCACTGCGGGGCCAAAAACATTGAGCGTGCCTATTTTGATCAGGTGACTCCAATGTTGCGGCCCATGCAGTTGGCCCACTGGACATGAAGGATGAAGAAAGAGCATCATTGGGAAGGCTTGAAAGTAGTAGAACTTGAGAATTTCCAGCTTTGGTGTTCCAGAATGACTGAGCTTGCCAAACTGAAGAATGGAGGCCAAGGTAGTGCCCCTCATGTAGCAACGGAGCATCCAGAATGCTTGCAAACAGCTGCAGCTGAAGTGTCAGGTATCCCAAGGCCGCAGACGACCGATGTACATCGGTTTGCATCTCTACAGATGCCTTTGAAGCTACCTCTGGCAGTCGCATGTTGTCTATGCTCACCTGAACAGCACAGCATGCAACAAAGTGGGATCGACAAGTGCACTCAAATCGAGGTTTCAAATTCATTTGCTGTGTCGCCGTAGATGTGGATGTGATTTCACCCACCTGCATAGGCTGCCGAGTGTGGGCTTTGACACCACTGATACGCACTGGAAGAACATGCTGCAATGCATTCATCTCCATGGCCTGTCTAGTTGCCAATGACTGCAGTGCCAGCTCATGTGCCTTTCTGCGATTCGACAGCTCACGCAGCACAGCTTCCCGCGCGGTTTTTAGCTGCTCCAGCTGCTGGGGCAGGCGTGCTATTTGAGCCTTGGTACCTTGGAGACGACCTTGAGCCACCGAAAGCTTCGAACGTGTGTTATTTATGCCATCAATAGCTTTAGTACTGCGTATTGATTGTTGCCTGACTCTCTCCTCCGCGGCATTCACTTCCTGGAACAGTGCTCTTAGAGATGCCTGCAATGCGCATAGACGTGCAGAGGATAACATTATACTAACTCATACACCGGCCAATGGCTGCATGACAGGTACGAGTGCTAAGTTTCCAATTGTGGTCGACACATCGTACTGAGAGCTGACATACCTGGTGCTCTAGCGCATCTAACAGTTGACGCCGCAGCTCCTGACAGCGACGCTGATGCGTATCGAGACTCACTTGTGACTGCCTGAGACGCGAGCTAGCCTGTTTAGCGGATGTTAGCTTCGCGGGAGACGATTGACAGTAGAAGCACGCTGGATGTTGCAATTCCGACATCACCTTCATCTGACGTCAAGCAGAGATGCCATGACATTCCCTGCTGAGAGACGTACACATAAAATGCATAATGTACTATGCATAAAGACACAAGCCGATGATCGCTGGTCCATGCATGTTCTGCTCTCGACTCACGCCAGCCCTGCTTGGGCCACCCACATCAGCGACTTTGCTGACACAGCTATGTGAAGGACAGGGGTCTATCCAAACGTGCATCTTCAACAAATATGGTCGACTTGACAATGTCACATTGAAATCAGCAACTCGAACTTTGGGCATGCTACCCACGCGAACACCGCGTGTCCGCTAAATCCGTGCGTGCAGCCGATACTTGATTGCACCCATGTGACAAATCTTGTTTCCATGTGAAGGCCGGCTGTTGGCGAGTTTCATGGGTGAATTGGTGCATCGGCACGGACACACAGCTGGACACACATCACAGGCATGATAGCATACGCTCGGATGGTCAACACAATATCGACCCGCCATGTATGTCCAAACGTTTTTGAAGGCAGCGGACATGCTATAGGACCCACGTAAGGTGTCCCATCGGGCGTACACATTGCTGCCACTATTGCTCCTTTAGGCGCATGCCCCCCGCAGCTGCTACAGCATGCACGCGCGCCCTTGCCAACGTAAGAATCTATTCAAAACAACTTTGGAGCAGAGATGGATGAGCGCGTGTTTCGGAAATGTAATCGAAGCCCGCAGTAACACAAGGGTGCCAAATACAGGATGTATCATGGCTTTCTTTAAAATATAGCGGTGGGGTCAGCGCTAAAACCTTTTCCAGTTATACCCAACCTGTACCTGAAGCATCAAGGCAAGATTCATTGACTGTCGAGTCTTTCAGTAATTCAGAAAAATAGGCCACTGATGCAAGAATGCCATTTCTTGCATCGTTTAGAGTGGTGTGCAAGCCTCAGGCAATGCACGTCGACATCTGACTTATGTATGAACCATTACAGCGCACTCCGTGACAAGGTAGCTTACTGTAGAACAATTGCTGCACTACTGAAATTGCACGGCAGCGGCGATTTTGGTTGGACATCCCCCCAACC